>CM054057.1:571733626-571850426 GCA_028641055.1 Alopecurus myosuroides
TCAAGATTTGATTTGTCAATTAGTCATCTAAATGTTAGTAGATGAGCTTTTCGTACCTTTTATCCCCTTCCAGTTGTATTTTTTGAATATGGATACATCCATTGTATCCTACAAACAGACTAGCAAATGAAACACAAAATAGACCTTTACATCGAACAGATTATAGAACTACATCCATAACCTATGTCACTTAGTTCACTGAGCAAAAACAAAAATTCCAGCACGTTTATCTAAATAATCTATCATGTTTGTTGAACAGGCTTGGCAATCTTTGCAGATTAGTAGGCAGAATATGCTACAACAAGCAAGCATAGCCTTTCACCTACCAATATACCAGGTATATATAGTTCGGGAAGGAATGAGTCAGTTCCATGGATGTATCAAGATGGCAGTCCTACAAGACATATTCTAATACCCATAGGCAGAGACTTTACGTGGCGACATTGCACTCACGGAATATGGTACGATTGAAATGCCGCAGAAGAAGTCCTTTTATTTCTGGCGAATCATCAAGACGTGGCCATCAAGGATTTCAATCACAACGCGATGGTATGTGCAATCAAAGACAAGAACATTGTTGAAGCATACTAGGATCTTTACAAGGATGCACGGGAAGCAACAAATGACTATGGCCAAAAGCTACAGCACAGGTATGATGATCTGACCAGAACCATATATGCCATATGTGCTCAGTACAGCCAGTTCTTGGTGGTTCCAGTAAAGAAATTAGCCAACCCATATCTCCCATGTCCAGCAAGAGATGACTTCGCCTTCGCCATCACATAGCTGCTGCGTCATAAGGAAGCAACAGAAAGGCTGCTACACCAAAAGGTAGTCATGCAACCATGAACGCAAACTTACTTCTTACGGTCAGAATTCCGAATTATAAACAGACTAAGATCTAGCTCCTAATACATGACAGTGCAATTTCTAGAAATGCAGGCCTAGAGAAGGACAATCCCACCGAAGCATGCTACAACACAGAAGGCAGCAATAAGAAAGAACCAAGATGATTTGACAAAAAGGCAGCCAGACCGCACGCGATCAAATTTTGTGATACACCCTACCAAAAATATCATTGGTCGTATCCCGGTTCCGTCTAGCTACCATCCTGTAGTATAAAGAACTTTGCCACGGTGTTCAAGATCTTTGAACCCAATATGTTATTTTTCATTTTCACCTGCCTACTATCCTGTAATATAAGAAACCTTTCTCTCACAGTCGAAGTCTTTGATCTCCATTCTATTCAGCATAGCACACCCAACCGCTATATGTTCTATACGCAATCAATTCCTGTACGTTCAAAATAACGCTCGACAACATTAACTGAAAGATCAAATTTCAGAAAAACAAAGTAAGCTGGCTGAACTCCCGAACTTTATCTCGCCAGTATAGGCTTTACCCACCAAATCAGGAGAGAGGCATACAAAACGAAAAGATCAGTACTAATGTTTGTTTGCTTGGACTGTATTTACCCGTTCCTGCGAAATCGAGCCAGCACGGGACAAACAAATGGCCCAAATATTGGCAGCAAAGTCAGTAGGCTGCATTGTCAGGTTTCGTATCTCGCAATACAGACACAAGGTTTCACTAAGCCAGGAGAACATCAAGATATATAAAATAAAATAAAACACGTTGCGCTCTCTGCTCCAACTCTAATGTCCCACATTTTTACTCCAGCTTAATAACCTACATCATGTTCATGTTATTTTCCGAAAAAGACTGTAATTCGCCACAGAAACACACACGTGATTACTTGTGCGTACCAGCCATTTTGGCTGCCAGCAAATTTCCGTCCATATAACATCTTAAACACATACAGTCCCGGCAGCGTGAGCTAGCAAACCGGTAGAGAAAGAAAAAACACAAGAATGGCCCAAACAGACTTGCCGAGAGACTAAATCACAATGACCGGTACATCAGCTTAATTTTGTACTCACTAAAACAAACAAAAAAGGCGCCAAACACGGGATGCACAGACGAACGGCAGCCGGCGCAGCGAAGCGCGCTGCCCCGTCTAGTTTAATATGATACGTGAGGATTGCTCTAGTCTTATAGTGTGGATGGAATTCTTGCAGCCAATCCAATCAATCTTCAAACGGCACGTGAACGAATCGAGAATCGCCGCCCAATTATAGACGGAGGGCTTCCTCTCCTATCCATAACGCGCACACGTTTCCGTCTGCACCTACACTTGTACAGGAGTGCGATTTTGTTTCCAGCTCCCTCTACGGAGAGATAGCATAATAAGATAAGCTCTCGAAATACGCTTTCGTCCCGTTTATAAATAAACCAACGACCACGATACTACAATTGATACAAAATGTAACACCACACAAGCTGGGACAGCATCACACCCCAAAGAAAAGAAAAGAAGAAATAAAATGGAGATAAAGATGGATCAACTAAACTACACTGACCGGCGACCGATGCGACCTCCAAAGAAGTACCACCACACTGCTAGCGTCAAACCGTCGAGTACCAAGCAATAGCTTCAAGAAGGAGATCACCCCTTGATGTCCGTACCAGCACGATGGCCCTAGGGTTTTCCCCCACACACAGGGAAACGACGGAGGGTAACCAGAACGCCCTTCAGGAAGGGAAGATGCCACCCACATGCGGCACCGCGTCGGTGCCGTCCTAGCCGACAAGGATTTATCCCGAAAAAACCCTGACCGCGACCCCGAAGGATCTGTAGCATAGGAGCCCGTGAGAACAAAGCCTCGCCAACACCAAACACACCGCCAGCCAGCATGCGCCACCACGGAGACGAAGCCACCATCGTCGTCTCACCGTAGCTAGTTTCATGAGTACTGCAAGACGGAGGAGAGGAGTAACTTGAGCCGGGGTCAGCAGTAGCCGAGCGGGGGGAACTACCTTTACCGCTCTGGCGTTAGTTGATCAGACGACGCTATAGAGCACATCAGTCCCCCTCAGGTCCGGTCGTGCCTAGCGGGCCCGTAGAATCCCCTCGAGGGCACAACAATCGTAATGGGGTCTCGCAGGTCCAAAATCGGGCACGTAAAGCCCGCCGACACGCTGCAACCACTACAAAGAAACTGATTATAGCTGAAAGCCTACCAGTCAAGGGGCACCATGTTTCCACGCCGGTGGTAAGATTAGAACTGATTTTAAAACATACCAGTAGCGTGGAAAATTTACCACGTCAATGCTATATTTCTACTAACGGTGTGCAAGTGAAAGCAAATCGCCGCTGGTATGTGTAACATCCCTGAATTTTTGGAGAAATTCAAAAATCAAAAAAAATTTAAACCTTTTTGTTTTCTACTAATGCAAGCCATCAAAACCCAAATAAAACTCAAACAAAAAAGGGAATATCATTGTTATTCCAATGCTATAGGAATTTATAATCCAAATATGCCCATGTTTTCCTAAACCCTAAACTAATTCAAAATAAGTTTCACCTATTCAAAGATATTATTTTCTCTTTAAAAAACCATACTTCATAAACGGTTTTCATTTCTTATTACTTTGGAAATGTTTTCATGGCACTTAAAACTTGAGGATTACAAAACCCTAAGAATTGTTTTCACCATCATTAAATATTTTATGAACTTGAAAATAGTTATGTGACTACAAAATGTCTTAACAAACCTTAAGAATGCAAATTGTTTTACTAGCTATATGTTTTACAAAGGGTTCTTCAACTTCTAATTATTGGTAATATTTCTTTCTCCAACTATTTGGTTATTGAAAATATTTTCAAAGTAAAAAATCAACTATATCACCTTCCAACTAATATATCCAGTGTTAAATAACAAAATGTTTTTCACCAAATTCCTTTTGTGAAAAGTACTTACAAGAAACATATTTCCAAATTGTTATGTCTATAATTCCTATTTGACGAATTATTAAATTTATTATTTTCTATTTTGAAAATTGCATAAAGTTGCTATTAGGGTTTACCCGTGTTTTAAAAATAAAAATTTATAATAATAAGTTCAAATGCCTTTGAAAAGTACTTTGTGACTTGTATAATGTTTCTGAAAATTTATAAAACCCTACTACAAACTATCTGCTATTTTCCATATAAAATGATATAAAGCACTATTGATGTTATTTCACATTTTTCAAATTTGAAAAATTCAAATTATTGAAATGATTATAAAATGTTTCCATTTGAGAGGTTATGTTTTTGCAAGAATTTAGAAATTTATTTGGTGTTAATTAGGGTTATAAAACTGAAGATATGAATTAATGAACTAAAACAGAAAAGAAAAAAACTGATAACGTCAACCATGACGTCACCGTTGTCCTCCTCCTCCAAAAGGCAATCACGCCAGTCACTGATACGACTCAAACGTATATATAATTTTTTATGCTCCATTATTGTTTTATATCCAATACCTTTATGTTTTCACATGTTTTCCTTTATTTTTCGGATGTTTTCTGGACTAACCTATTGACAAGATGCCACAGAGCCAGTTCATGTTTTCTGCTGTTTTTGGTTTCAGAAAAGTTATTTTGGAAATATTCTCGGAATTGGAAGAAACAAAATCTCATGATCTTAGAATTATTTCACGTACACGGAGTCCGGAGGAGACCCGGAGGGGGCTCTGAGGTGGTCACACCACCTTGTGGCGCCCCTGGCCACTCCACCACATGGTGTGGGCCCCACGGGAGCCCATCGACATCGCTCTTTCGCCTATTTATTCCTCCCGAGGCGTAAACCCTAAAACATCCAGCCTCCATCCATGAAAAGTTCCGTAGCTCCGCCGCCATCGCCGACAAGTTTCAAGGGACATGAGTCTCTGTTTCGGCGCCCTGTCAGGACGGGGAAGTGCCCCCGGAGCCATCTCCATCGACTCCACCTCCATCTTCATCGCCGTTGCTGACTCCCATGATGAGAAGGGACTAGTTCTCCCCCGGGGCTAAGTGCTCTACCGGTAGCTATGTGTCTCATCTCTCTTCCCATGGTGTGATCTTTATGTGATCATGAGCTTTGTAATCTAGTTGAATAAGTAGTTGTTGTTCTTCATCTGTTATGCTACTCAAGTGGTTTATTTATGAGATCTCTGTAGACACTTTGATCACGGTGTAAAGCTGATAGTGTGTGCACCGTGTGTATGATTTATATATTTTGTGTATTGGATGACCATATGAAATTGTGGTGTTTGTCTAGAACCATCTAGGTCTCATAGTGACAGTGTGAGGTTACCTAGATGGGGAATGCAACTCTAAGGAGTGCTTTTTATAGCCCTACGCAATGATTGGTGTTTGTTATCCGACCGGAGAGTGGTTCGGAGTAGCATAGTGAAGAGGTGATATTTATGCATTCAATTATGTTATTATTGTTGAGAGTGTCACTAGTGAAAGTACAATCCCTAGGCCTTGTTTCTAAGCATTCAAACACTGTTTATAATAAGTTCTGCTACATGTTTTCTTGCTGCCATTTTTATTTTAGATTGCTATTATCACTTATAGTCATCCATATTACTTGTATTTCACTATCTCTTCGCCGAATTAGTGCACCGATACAACTGACAATTGTATTAGGTGTGTTGGGGACACAAGAGACTTCCTGTATCGTAATTGCAGGGTTGCTCGAGAAGGACATCTTTGACCTCTACCTCGCTGAGTTCGATAAACCTTGGGTGATCCACTTAAGGGAAACTTACTGATATTCTGCAAACCTTTGCACTTGGAGGCCCAACACTGTCTACAAGAATAGAAGCGTGCATAGACATCAAACTATTTTCTGGCGTTGTTGCCGGGGAGGTAAGGTAAAAGGTACTCACAGCCTGTGGCAGGGCTCCCGCCGGCGGTGGTTGCTTGATCGGGAGCCTCCGATCGGATCTGTTCTGGGCCTGCTCTAGGATGGGCCTGGCTTTGGCTCAGATCTGGGCCGGTGGGGCCCAGCCAGGGTGCGCCTTTTCTGTGCACTGGTTTTCCCCTCCCGCAACCGTCCCTACTGGGAGTCGTTTCACAGCATCGGGGCTGCGAGACATCAGAATAAAGGAGGTGGTCCTAGGGTTCTTCTCATCGCGGGAGGACGAAGATCTGCCTGATGTAGGTCCTCTTTGATCAAGCCGGGGTGTCGACCCTGAAGGCTCCGCCGGCGAACTCCCATGGGTGATGCCTGGAGATTGCTGAATCGGTGGAATTCGGTCGCAATGCACGATCATCGAAGGTGAGATTGGAGGACTAACAATGGCGTTCGGAGTCTTTGCATCCATGGGGAACTGGCTTGAAGTTACAAGATTCGTGGCGTCGGTATGTAAGAGAGGGCGACAACATGCGTGAAGTCCAAAATCCTACCTTTCAGGGTGAAAACCCAAGGTGTGGCCTTAATTGGTTGTGACTGGCACTGGTCTTGTTGGAGACATTGTTTCGAGAGCGAGGATTATCTTCAGGGTGAAAACCCAAGGTCTGGCCTTAATTGGTTGTGCCTGGCACCGTTCTTCTTGAGTACGTTGTTTTTGAAGAGCTGGACATCAGGTGTTGTTTGGGTGGTGGTTGTGCGGCTGCCGCAAGGATTGTACTCTGTAGCGGGACTTTTCTTTTTATTTCTTGTTTTTATTGTCTTTTGGCTGTGTGCATCCGTAATGGCTATGATTATTGCGTTGTTGCAAAGGCTGGGTGTAATTTGTATCTCTACGATATTAATATATATTTCCCATTATAGAAAAAAGCCCTTTTAGGGGTGACTACCAATGCCATTAGTCTGGACAATTATCGGAGCTAACAAAAATAATCAACTTCAACCTTTTGTGCAAGAGTTCTCTTAGTTCAACATAGTGAGGTTTTCTTTTGCTCTTTCCACAGCAGCGAGTTTTTGTTTTACTTTTCAATAAAAAAAAGTACTTCAATTCTGGCTCATTTTCCATTCCAATTAAGTCTTTTCTTGCGAGGGTGCAATCTAGTTGATTTTGCTGCAAATGTTACTTAATAGTTCTCACATCACAAGATATCTATGATCGCACAAGTCAAAATAAATCTGCTTCAGATGCAGAGAGTCAGAGAGGCCAAGCAAAAAAAACATTTGATACGAACATGTACAGAATCGTGTAACCAATTCCTGTATTTATTTGTTGTTTTTTCCTATACATTCGGCCAATTTTAAATGCCTAACAGTTTACCAAGACTGTAAGCCAGTGAGATCATCTGCCGATTGACCAAGACCATGGGGTACACCGGCTTCCAAACCTGCAGGGACAACAGCCGGTCCCTGTAGCTCTCCATGCTCATCAACCCGCTCACGTACTCGTCGGCGAGCCCGACGAAGTCACAGCTCGATTCCATCCTATCGGCGACCCGGCCGACGGAGTCCACCGCGGCGGGGTAGTCCTGGTTCTCGCATGACCAGTAAGCGTCCCTTACCCGGCTAGGGAGTGTTTTATTGTCCATCTGGATGCTCAGGGCGACCTTCGTGTCGTCGTAGGAGAACGAGGTGGCCTGCGCGGCGATGGCCACATACGTGGTGACCGCCTGCTCGTGCGAAGGGGACATGTCCACGTCGCCCTCGCGCAACGTGCGGATACAGAGGTTGTAGATATGCTTCGTGCCGCTGGCCTTTTGGCAGGCCACCACCGCGCCCATCCACAGCTCGCCGGGGCAGTTCTTGCCAGCGCCGGCCATGAGGAGGGGTGCAAGGACAAGGAGTAGAATGATCTTCGTCATAGTCATGGATTCACTTATGTGGATCTTCTTCGTGGGAAAATCAACATTACTCCTCGTTGTGTTTAGCATGTACACTCATATTGCACTATTTGTAGGATGCGTGCGAGATTTAATCTTTTGTGTAATTAAAAAAATGAAGATCGTATGCTGCTTTAATTGTTTGATATGCTAAAGATATGCTGACTGGGCATGCAAAACGTGCACATGATAACAAGTACTATATATAGTAGGTGTAAACATGGTGATTTGGATATTTGCCACTAACACACAATATACAAAATAAATGATAGCAAGTACTCCCTCCGAAGTACTTTTAATGTTCAATTAATGTAATGCCAGCACATCTTCGCCATAAAATAGTGCCTCCGTCCCAAAAAGGATGTGGCATGTCCAAATTTTTATGTATCTTGACATGTTTTAGTATATATATAGATACATGCAAAATTGAACAAATTGAACAAAGTTGAGTCATCTTTTTGGGATGGAGGGAGTACATTCTTAAAAGGATTCAAATACCAAGTAGTTCACCAAGCATGTAAGCCAGCGAGATCTTCGCCCGGTCGGCCAAGACCATCGAGGCCACGGGCGTCAAAATCTTCAAGTAAAAGAGCCGGCCTCTGCAGCTGTCTAGGCTCGTCATCCCTTTCAGGTACTCATCGGCGAGCCCGGCGAAGTCACAACTTGACTTCATCCTGTCGGCGACGCGGTCGATGGAGTCCTCAGCCGTGAGGTAATCGGTGTTCACGCACCCCTCATAGGCGTCCCTCATCCGGCCTGGGAGTGACGCGAGTTATTGTCGAGTTGGTTGCTCAGCACAATCTTCGTATTGTCATAGGAGTTCGAGGCGGCCTCCGCGGCGAGGATCATTGTCGGGGGGCTACCCCTGAGTAGGGGTAAGATACATGAGAAATGGAGTTGAAGGCACTGTTTACCGAGTTCGGCAGTACCGAGTAGGTACTGGCCGGATAGGATGATGCCCAGCCGGGTAGGGCGCTATCCGGCAGGGAGAACAAGAGACCAAGGAAAGATTCAAGTATCTGTCTCGGTCAGCCGAGTAGCACTTGGGTGATCCGGATAGAGAAGGAGTTGTTCTACTCGAAGGCAAAGTCAATGGAGCCGTTGAGGCGAATCCCGCGTATCCAGGAGCCGATGAGGCAAATCCCGCGTATCCAGGAGCCGTACCGGCGTGTGGTTCAACTTACTAGGTACGTGGTAATGCGTATCCCTACGTGGGTACAGTGCGGTATGGGCAATGGCATGTCTTGTCTCTGACAAGGGGGACATGACACGTCAGTGACCAACCGCGGAGACTTTCGGCGACTCTGTCAGCGAAGACACGGAGACGTGCGCTGCTGCACAGTGTGGAGTCGTCTAGTCAGTACTTTTATCTGTAAAATAGTGGGTGGCCACCAGTATATAAGGTGGCCTCCCTGTCGTGGGATAATCACGGCAGACGTTACCGGGGGTAACTTATCTTGGGGCAATTCGACTCTGGTGTTTGGGAGAGGGTTTAGCTCAAGGGAAAACATGATGATATGCGATCTGGTAGCCGGCAATCAAGTCGCCGAGTCTCCGATCTAAATATATTAACTTAACTCTCGTGTTACACTGGATACTCTATACCTAACGATGTTGCTCAAACTCTTGGATCTCTCTTGGTCTAACCCTGGGGGCCGGCTTATATAATATCCGGACCCCCTGGCCTACTCTCCAAGGCGCACTCTGAATTCTACCCGGACACTGCTTACAAACCCTAAACTTCCTTATCGGAACCCACAATCCAGGTTACGAGGCCTACGTTCCTGGGCCTTCTAGAAACTCCTTTATCTTAAGCCGGGTCTTGCGCAGCGTCCTTTGGGCCGAATTATTCCTTGGCGTTGGCCTACCGGGTTATCATCCCTCCATCAGTAGTCCCCAGAATAGCTTGGGCTTCATGGGATCCTCCTTGAAGCGCATGCTATTCCCTGCAAAAATAACAAACATTCAAGTCCACAGAGGCCGGGTTAGGTTGCTTTGATAAACAGCTAGGCCTAGCTCCATGGTGGCCATATAGTAACCCGGCTTTCTCCAAGTCCAATGTTTACTTTTCCGGGTCAGTACCCTGATGAAAATGTCAAAGATCCGGCTTACTTCTCTCGTTAATCGATCCTAGTATCACGGAAATGATTCACTTCTTATCTTGTCCGGATTTCGCTCTCGTGCACTTAATGCATATCCCCAAAATCTCGGACGGGTATCCCTTATCCCGGAAATTTTGGTTCCCGCCCGTTGGCCTAGGTCCTCCCACCCGCACCTATAAATAGGTACCTAGGGGATAACCTAACCCCAACGGTTCATTCCATCCATCTTCTTCCTCCTCACCAGCACATCCACACTCGAGCTCACGGAGCGCCACCACGGAGACCTCGCGCACGCCGCCGGAACAAAGCCACCGCCGGTTACGTTCTTCTACGGCTCGTCCCGCGCCGCTGCCAATCTCCGCCGCCGCGCCCTCGACCAGCTCGCCGGCAGTCGCAGAGGGGCATAAGGATTGTGCCATTTGCCGCCGTCGCGCTCTGCTCCAGTCCGCTCCGGTAAGCTTCTTACTCCTATTGATTCAAATCTTAATCTCTTCGTTTTGACCTAGATTGGATCTAGGTCAACCGCGGCCATTTCTTGTTCCGTGCCGGATTAAGTCGCATAGATACTTGTTAGCTCGTCCAATAGCTTAATAGATGGTCACACATCACTCTCCTACCGCTTTTAATCATAAATTTCTCCGTGAAATCGTTCACAAATTTTCCAATCTAGATTCACTTCGCTCAAATTTTCCGCGGCTGTCATTGATACCCGGAAAATCCACTTCTTCCGGTTCTTTTACCTGCAGTAGATACATGGGCAATCAACCTTCTTCCACAAATGCTCGCCAATACGTAAGTCCCCCATAGTTTCTGTACTGATACTCGATACTCGGATAATCTGTAACTTTCGCTCCGTCCAGTGATACCCAGACAACTCATAGTTCCCATACCTATTTTTGATACTGCTTGCATATATCCGGATAATCCATGATTTTCGAGTCTTATGTCTTGTACCTTTTCGTCTCGTGTTTTGCAGACTGAACCCATGGCTCCCAAGAAGCAAGGGAAGCAGCAAGCTAAAACAAGGACGACCCAATCTATATCCGCCCACTGGGCGCGATCCACAGTTACCAAGGCCAAGCTAGAGGAGCTGGCCGAGTTAGGGGTCCTCCCCCCTCAGGAAGATATTCACTGGAGAGTGCCGGGTGATGAGACTCGGCCTACACCTGCTGCCGACGAGGTAATCTGCTTCATCGAGCATGTGACCCGGGGGTTTCGCCCTCCGGGTCATCCTTTTTTCCGCGAGGTCTTGAGCCACTATGGCCTCCGGGTGTTCGACATAAGGCCTAACTCTATGTTGAACATTACCCATTTTATCGTCCTTTGCGAGTCTTATTTGTGCATTCCGCCAAATCTGGCTCTTTTCATTGAACTTTTCCAATGCAAACTGTGCCGCGAAAGCGGTGACGGGGCGCTTCTTGCTTGCGGCGGGGTTTCCATCCAACGCCGCAAGAACTCGCCAATGCCGACTCTCACTCTCAACTCCCATGTCAAGCATTGGCAACTTTCTTTTTTCTACTGCCGAGACACCTCCCCACCCGGCGAAAGGAAATTGCCGGGTTACTCGGAGGGTCTCCTTGATATCTCCGAGTCTTTCAACGCCTTTGCCCCTGAGTCGGACAGGGAGGCCATCCAACCTTTTCTAACCAAGATAGCCGTCCTCTCCGCCCAAGGTCTCCTTGGGCTCAACTTGGTTAAGACATGGGTGGACTTCCGGATCCAGCCCAACTCCATCCGCATCAAGCTGATCTGCGACTATTCGGGACACGTCACGGATGCGCTCCGATATTCCTCTAAGAATTACCCAGCTGGCGATACCAACAAGACCATCAAGAGTTTCTTGACGGAAAAGTTGGAGGTGATCAAGAACATCGCCGGGTTAGCACCATTTACCCGGGATAACCCGGCTCCAGCGGTAAAATCCAAATACCTATGCATTTATCCTCACACTTTGACTTGATACCACCACTAATTCTCATTTTCATGCTTTTATCTCAGGCTGATAACGTCTTCTGGAACATCGAGACCTCCCCTTCTTCCGGAGACCCAGAAGAAGATGAAGAGCCGGCTGAAAACGATGAAGGTATTATCCGGGTATTCGATCAATTCCACTTATACCATTCCTCTTTCACATATCTCACTTTTTTCCGACTGTACATTCCGAGCATTCAGGGCTGGAGGACAAAGATGACAAGGACGAGGGGGACCCGGAGGCCACCGAGTCCGACCAAAGCGACCCTGAACAAGAAGCGACTGTTGGGGCCAAGAGGAAAGCCAGAGGGGTGGTATCCAAGGTTCCCTATTCCTTCATTTCCTCCAAACCCTATTCTTTTGATAACATGCGTAAACTTAACCAACAATTATCCCACTCATCACGCTTGAAGGACCCTCTTCCGGTCAAGCGTAGGGTGACCCGGAGTTCCCCGGGTGACGATCCCCTCAATCCGGGCATCTCCAAATCACCAGTTCGCCGTGCCGGTTCTCCTCCACCTCAGCCTTCCAACTTGCCTCGACGTCACCCCTCCCCCAACCATCCACTGGCCGGGCAGTTCCGGGTTCCGCTATCAGTTCCCGTGACAGCTTCATCCGCTTCCAGCAGCGAGCTCCCACCAGATTATGTTGTGAACACCGGGTGAGTCTTTGCTATATGATATCCTTGTATACTTGATAATTTTCATCCATTGTCGCTAACTATTTCTCTCTTTTTTCCTTAGCGCCCAAGTCACACTTAGTGACCCGGAGAACATGGAGACAGATAACCGGGAGACGGAGGGGCCGACTGGTGATATGGACGCCGCAACTGGCGGTGATGTTGAAGACAACCAGGAACAAGGCCCCTTGGGTGACCCAGCTCACCAAGAAGCCGGGTCTCCGAAGCCATCTGAAGAGGCTGAGGACGAGGAGGTTGTGATCCTGGACACAAAGACGGATTCTCCAAACCCGGACACCCAGACAGTCCGGGTCTCGACCCCAAAGTTGGGGAAAGTTCACCCGCCAGAGGATCAAGCTGCCGGCTCTTCTGGTGTCAGGCCCAAAGACATGACGTTCTCCCAGATGCTTGATGCCCTGCACACCTTGAGGGCCGATGAAGAAAATATCTTAGAAGCTTTGATAGCTAAACATGAGGTAAATCCGAATAATACTGCCTGTATCCTTATCTAGTCCCCAAGTTCCGAGTGAATTTATTGATAATTTGCTTGGAACTTCGTAGTATATCCGACTAATCCTTCCTTGTGTCTCCACTCAGGCTTTCGTGACCCAATCCGAGAAAAAATTGGCGAAGGCCACCAAGCTCGTCGAGAAGGAGGTGGCCCTGCGTGAGGCGGCTGAAGCTGAAGCTAGGAGGAGCGGGAAGATCACGAGGAAGTATAGGAGGAGGGCTCATGCCGCAGAAGATGAGCTGACAAAGCTTTCTATTCAAATTGCCGATACATATCGTGCTTTGACTGGTATGATTGCTAACTTGATAATTATGATCCGGATTCTCATTCTGATAAATAGTCGGATTTGCTTACTCGTTGTTTTTTCTTATTCTCTGCAGGTCCGGATGAGGTAATCCCGGATGAAGATGATATCACCAAGCTAAAAACCATCAAGAGCACTATCCGGCAGCTGTGCGCCGGAACCAAATGGATCCTTCAGGAGCTGAGGTGGCCGGGTTCCGGGCACGACAACCTGAAGATGCTGCTGGACGCTTGCTCCACCGTCCCCGAGTGGATTGGGCACTGGAAACGATCGTCCTGCCGGGTTGGGGTAACCCGGGGTCTTGCGCTGGTTAAGGCGTATTTTCCCAAACTCGAGCCGGCCAAGCTTATAGGCGGGTTTCCCGAGTTTAACCACGACGGATCCAAGTTCTCCGTGAAGAATTTCAAGGCCATCCAGAAGGAAGTCCGTCACCCGGCCAGCATGATTGCCGATGGTTTGGACCTTAGTGTCATTATTCCAGCATATGATTCTGACGACAAGGCTATCAAGTCGGATCTTCCCAAGCCGTACGATATGCTGGCCCGATGGAAGGCGGAGGCTGCCCAGTTGAGAGAGGAGGCCGCGTAGAAGAAGGCTGAAGCCGATTCTGCGCCTGCTACCTCCACGCCAATCGTCCCTCCTCCCGCACGGGCCGGCACTACTGCTGATCCGGGTGCTGCTGCTACCAAGAGTGCCGAAGAGCAAGTCAAGGGACAGGACCCGGCTGGCAAGGGCAAGGAGAAGATGGATGCCTCAGCCCAAGATGCCGAGTGATATTTGCTATCCACTGTCGTCAAATACGTCATTCGGCCAATGGGCGTTTTTAAACAATTGTTTTTGATGGTGCTCCTGTGCACCTTTGATACTACTATCATGGTTTGTAATACATTTTGAAACTTAATAGCTTTCGTGGCCCTTCTGGCCCCTGGATGAATTTGATATCTATCTGCTTTTGAGTTTGTTTATTCTTGATATTCCGACTTACTTTATGGTTCCTTTTGTGAGACTCGGTTTCCGGGTCTCGTGGGTTTTGACAGGTGGACTTTTCTCTAAGTCCCCAAGTCCCCCAAGACTCGGATTTTTGGGTTTTTGAGCTTAATAGCTAGATAATTTGTCTCTTTTTTCAAAATCCCCAGTCCCCAAGGCCCGAACTTCCGAGTCTAGGGTGTTAGGGTTTTCAAAGAGGACAAATCATTTTTGCTGAGCCCAAAACTTAGAGCCGTTTCACATAGGTTTTGAAGTTATGCTTAATAAACAGTGAGTTTCCGGTTATTAACCCTGTACTCTGCATAACTTGTGGTTTAGATGACCCTTTTGGCTCTCTTGTACTGTAAGCCGGCTTTCGCGTGGATAATCATGTTGCTACATCTATACGAAGACAGGGTCAGGCAAGTCCCATTGGGCATCATGACTGATTGTGATCATATGCGAGCAAATCATGCCACTTTAGTGCGAGTCACATCGAGCTTAAGTAAGAAAAGTCAAGAAAGTTTGGCTTCTTTTTCCGGTTATAAGATTGCAGCCGTACTCGTTTGCGAGTAATCGGCCCTTATAACTCATAGGCATCGTGGCCGGGTCTTTGAGTTTGTAACTGTGCTATTCAAGCAATCAGCCCCCAAGACCTAAATACATGCAACATACTAAAGAAACTAATGCACTAAGAAAACAATAAATAATACTTACCTGGAAGAAAAGTAAAAAACATAACAGAAAAATAAAGCTTGATAAAACATGTGAAAAAGATATATTGCTTAACCATCTCTTTATTGATATGAAAAAGTTAGGTCAGCAAGCCGCCTCATTAAAAACCCTCCAGTCCCCTTAGGTACCCTGGATAGGAAAAGGGTGCGTCTAAAACCTGCTGCCTGTTACATCGTGTAATTCCTCTTGTGAGTCTGGTCTATACTAGGTATAGTAGGGACGCAGCTGAGCTACGTTCCATGGTCTTTCTCTTTCTTGCATAGATGAAGTGGTATGAGCGGTGTCGTTAACCGTAGCCGACTCTTCCCTTGCATCTATCAAGTAATACGATCCATTGTGCAGATTCCGGCTTATGATAAACGGTCCTTCCCATGGCGGTGATAACTTGTGTTTTCCTTCCTTTGACTGTACCAGGTGCAGAACCAGGTCTCCTTCCTGGAAGACCCGGGTTTTCACGCGCCGGCTATGATATCTCCGCAGATCCTGCTGATATATGGCTGATCTTTCCAGTGCTTGTTCCCTTTCTTCTTCTAGCATATCCACGGCGTCCTGCCGGGTCTTCTCATTCTCCACCTCGACGTAAGCCGACACTCGAGGCGAGTCATGGATGATATCACTCGGCAACACCGCCTCTGCACCATAAACCATGAAAAATGGTGTCATCTGAGTGGATCTGTTAGGTGTTGTGTTGATACCCCAAACCACTGCAGGTAATTCTTCGACCCATGCACCAGCAGCTCTGATACATGGAACTCGCAATCGTAGCTTTAATCCACGAAGCAACTCTTGATTTGCCCTCTCCACTTGTCCATTAGCCTGTGGATGGGCCACTGAAGCTATGTCAAGCCGGATTCCGTTGTTACCACAAAATTTCTCCATCTCGCCAAGGGACATGTTGGTTCCATTGTCGGTAATTATGCTATGGGGATACCCGAACCGATAGATAATCTTTTTCAGGAACTTGACTGCTGTAATTGCTTCGCAGTTGGTAACTGGCATAACCTCAACCCACTTGGTAAACTTATCAATGGCCACCAAGAGATGTGTCTTTTTGCAAGGTGACATGTGAAAGGGGCCAACCATGTCTATACCCCAAACAGCGAACGGCCAGGTTAACGGGATGGTCCGTAGTTCCATAGTCGGCACATGGGTTTGGCGAGCGTACCTTTGACATCCGTCACACCTTGCCACCAATCGCTCCGCGTCTGCTAGGGCCATGAGCCAGAAAAAACCATGTCGATAAGCTTTGGCCGCAAGGGATCTTGTGGATGCATGATGCCCACAATCACCTTCATGGATTTCCTTGAGGATCTGTCGGCCTTCTTCTGGTGCTACACAGCGCAAAAAGACTCCTGCTGCACTTCTCTTGTATAACTCTCCATTGATGATAGAATATCCTTTTGCTCGCCTCAGAATTTGTCTTGCTAATACTTCCTGCTGTGGTAACTCGCCTCGTGATAGGTAGGCCAGGAACGGCTCTGTCCACTCGGGAACAGCACGTACTGTGGCCACGAGCTCCAAATCCGGGTCTTGATTTTCCAGTTCTTCCTCAGACTCGGTTTTAACTGATGGTCGCCATAGTTCATCCAGGAAAACATTAGGTGGAACCGGCTCTCTGCGCGAGCCGGGTCTGGCGAGTGCATCTGCTGCCTCGTTTTTTCTTCTGTCTATGTGATCCACCTCATACCCGGAAAAACATCCGGCAACTCTATCAACCTCTCTGTGGTATGCTGCCATAGTTGCATCTTTTCTATCCCAAGTTCCTGAGACCTGCTGTACCACAAGGTCCGAATCTCCAAAGCATCGTATCCTCTTAATATTCATCTCCTTGGCTACCTTTAAGCCGTGCATTAAGGCCTCATACTCGGCCACGTTGTTGGAACAAACAAAGTGAATCTGCAGCACGTAGCTCAACTTGTCTCCTTTGGGTGATGTTAGCACCACTCCAGCTCCTGACCCCTCGTATTGCTTGGAGCCATCGAAGTGCATGATCCAAGACTCGGAGTTTGGAGCCATGGTGGGCATGCCTGTGTGTGTCCAATCATTAATAAAATCGACTAGAGCTTGAGATTTGATTGCTGACCTTGGCTCGTAATTGATATGATAGTCCCCCATCTCGATTGCCCACTTGGCTATTCTACCTGTCGCATCCGAGTTTCTGATGATATCCGACATTGGTATAGAACTCACCACTGTTATGGGGTGTTCCTGAAAATATGGCTTCAATTTCCGGCTGTCCATGAAGACCCCGAAAACCAGCTTTTGCCAATGTGGATAGCGTTGTTTTGCCTCTGATAATACCTCACTGACGTAGTAAACCGGCCTCTGGACCGGGTATTCTTTTCCATCTTCTTTTCGCTCGACAACAACCACTGCGCTAACCGCCCGGGGCCCTGCTGCAACGTATAGTAACATAGGCTCTTTAGGACCCGGAGCTGCTAGGACTGGTGCCTCAGATAGCTGCTTTTTTAGTGCCTCGAACGCCTCGTCCGCCTCTTGATCCCATACGAATTTATCAGATTTTTTCAAGAGCCGGTACAAGGGTATTGCCTTTTCTCCGAGTCTGGAAATAAACCGGTTGAGCGCTGCTACGCACCCTGTGAGCTTCTGAACATGTTTCAAATTTTCCGGCTTTTTCAGACTCTGGATAGCTTTGATTTTGTCCGGATTTGCCTCAATTCCTCTCTCAGAAACGATAAAGCCGAGTAATTTCCCGGCTGGAACTCCAAAAACACACTTTGTCGGGTTGAGTTTCATCTGATACCTTCTCAAAGTTCTTGAACGTTTCCTTTAGATCATCAATAAATGTCTCCGCCTTTCTAGTCTTGATCACCACATCGTCTACATAAGCATGGACGTTGCATCCAATTTGGTCCTCGAAGCACTTCTGAATACACCGTTGATAGGTTGCGCCAGCGTTCTTCAATCCAAATGTCATGGTCTTGTAACAAAAGGCCCCAAAAGGGGTTATGAATGATGTTTTCTCCCAATCCTCCTTCTTGAGCTTGATTTGATGATACCCGGAATATGCATCCAGGAAACATAATAGGTCGCTTCCAGCTACTGCGTCTATGATCTGATCTATCCTTGGTAGTGCAAACGGATCCTTTGGGCAATGCTTATTGAGACTCGTGTAATCAATGCACATCCTCCACTCATTGGTCTTTTTCATCACGAGAACCGGATTTGCTAACCAGTCCGGGTGAAACACTTCCATGATAAAGCCGGCTGTCAGCAGCCGAGCGATTTCTTCCCCTATAGCTTTCCTTCTTTCCTCATTCATCTTTCTCAAGCCCTGCTTCACAGGTCTGGACTTGGGATCGACGTGCAAACTGTGCTCTGCCAACTCTGTGGGGATACCCGGCATATCGCTAGGCGTCCAGGCGAACACATCCTGATTTGAACGAATGAACTCCACAAGTGCTTTCTCCTGCTCGCTGTCCAAGTTGGATCCTATAGCAAATTGCTTAGAGGGATCACCCTCGACAAAAGCTACCATCTTGGTGTCCTGTGCTGCCTTGAACTTTGCTCTCTCATCTTCAGTATTCGGTCTTTTTAACGTTGTTCTGTCATCCGGGTCTACTTGAGACCGGTAATACTTGAGTTCCTCTTTTCTGCAAGCTTGTTCAGCCATGGCTGCATCTCCTTCGTCGCACTCAGCCGCTATATCCCGGCTCACATGTATGGTGATGGTCTGCTTGGGCCCCGGGATTTTTAGTTGTAGATACACATAACACGGCCTGGCCATGAACTTAGCATAAGCCGGCCTTCCGAATAGCGCGTGATAAGGACTGCGCAACTTAACCACCTCGAAAGTAAGCCACTCGACTCGGTAATTATCCTTCGGTTCTCCAAAAGCTACCTCCAACGTGATCTTTCCCTCGGGGCACGCTGAGTGACCCGGCACAATCCCATGAAAAAATGTTGAACTCTTCTGTAGCTGAGACTCCTTGAGGCCCATGCGTAGAAAGGTTTCCCAATACAAGATATTGATGCTACTTCCACCGTCCATTAGGACCTTTTTCAGCTCATAACCATTAACTTGTGGTGCAACCACCAATGCTAAGACTCCCGGGTGTTCTATCCTTTCTGGGTGATCTCTTCTGCTCCACGTTACGTCCTGCTCTGACCATCTCAGGTATCTCGGAACAGCCGAAGAAACCGAGTTTACCGCTTGTTTCAGTATCTTTTTATCCTTGTTAGAAATTCCTGTGGTATGCACGTGATATTGTCCCAATTGCTTGGGGTTAGCTTGGAAACCTCCAGCTCCCCCTTGGTTGTTACCCGGATTTCCGCCTGCCGGGTTACCGGCTGGGGGTGGGCCGTTGCCCGGGTTTCCACCCGGACCCGGTCCTCCTCCCCGACCTGCACCTCGCATAGCCTTGTTTATCTCCTCATTCTTCCATCTCTGTAGGTCCGCGCACTGCTCCAATGAGTGGTTAGCCGGCCTACCGTTCCTGCTGTGCTTTGGGCACGCCATTCTGAAGATATCCCAATTGTTACCCGGCCTTGTTGGCCCTTGATAATTTCCTCCGTTGTGATTTCCAGCATTGAAATTTCCTTCTACCCTAGGTCTCGAAGACCCGGCTTCTGTGCTAGCGACAAACTCGGAGCCTCCCTCGAACGGGCGCTTGTTCTGGTTGTTCCCATTGTTACCTCCATTGTTACCCGGCGTTGATCCGTTACCGGTTCTTCCACTATTATTTGTATTTGCTTTTGCTTTCTTGTCATCGACATCCTCTTCTGTAGTATCCGTTGCAGCGTGTTTGTTGCATGCATCCATTAGCTCTCCCATCGTAACCTCTGAAGCATTTCGACTAGATTTCATGCGAGTTAACTTTTGCACTAAAGGTATGTACATGCACGTCTTTGCCATAGCTTGTAGCGCATCTTTGGGCTGAATATCCGTAGATGAGTGAAGTATCTCCATAACCCGGCGCACCCAGCTGCGCGCCGATTCTCCCTTCTTTTGGACACATCGCTCTAGGTCATCAATAGTAAATAGCTTTCTGCACGTCCCATGAAAGTGCTTGATAAACGCAGTTTTCAACTCCTCCCATGACTTGATAGATCCTTCCGGTAAATTATTGAACCATAACTTTGCTGCTCCTTCTGACATCATCAAGTACATGAACTTGGCTTGAAGATTTTCGGATGCATTGTGAATCGACATAGCCATCTCATAACTGCTCAACCATGTTTCTGGATCCATAGTCGGCTCATAATTCACAACTTTACCCAGTTCCTTGAATTTATCCGGGTAAGGCTCAGCCCTAATGTCAGCCGACAGACACTTAGGCCCAGCGAGATTAGTCGGAACTGGCCTCACTCGGGAAACATGCGACCCTGCGGGGGGCGCGGCGGGGCGCGGTACTGCTGGTGGTCCATGCACCGCAGACCCGGTCGCGGCTCTCCTGGCTCTGGAACTATCCACTATAGCTTGTGCTGCTGATGCTGCTGGTACTGCCTGAACGCGGGGAGGAGACGGCATTTGCTGCTGCTCTTCCCTCCGCCGCGCTGAACTTGTCTGGATATTGCCGGTATTGCCTCGTTGCTGGCTGATATATGGTGTCCCATGCATTCCACTTCTGTGATCCGGGTAATTAACTTGTTGCGCTACCGCAGTGCGCAATAGATCTATCGCCCGCCGGGTCTCTTCTGCGTGGGGTGACTCTCTCACGGGGATTTGATTCAATGCGAGCGTTGCTGCGTACACATTATCCATGGGGTTGTTGTAATGACCTGCTGGTGTGCGAAATCGCGATGATGGTGGTGGTGGTAATGTATTGCCGGCAGTGACTCCGGTCTGCAGTATGGGTAACCCGGCTTGTATGTTTGCCGGTTGTGCTCCTCCAGTTGCAGGTTGCTGTACAGTTCCTTGGTTTGCCGCTGGGATCGGTTGATCCTGAGGCGTGATGAATAGCGTGGCCGGGTTTATAACTCCACCCGTTGCCGGTAATCTGGTTTGATGCCTTTGACGCACCCTAGTTGTTTCTTCTCGGAGCCGGGTTTCCAATGCATCCAGCTCACGTTGGCGCGTGGCCATCCCTTGTCTCTCTGCTTCTACCTGCCTTCTCTGTTGCTCCAATGCACGACGGGCTACATCCAGATCTCTAACACGTTCCGCCGCGTTTTCCAGAGTGATAACCGTGGCCAAAACGGTGGGATCTAGAATCAAGTTATTGTTGAATAGGGCCGGGTGTTGCGGGTTTGAAGGACCCGCCCCTGGCGTCCGGTTTGCCAGATATCCGAACATGTTTGCCTGCAACTCGCTATCCGCTGTGTGGCTGGTAACTGATGCCGATTCTCCGTCAACTCGGGCGAGGACCGGATTTCCGTCAACCGGACCTTGCTGCTGGGCCAATGCTTGTGCTGCTCCGACCGTGGCCGTGGTCACGTTCCCCGGATTGAGATTGATCGCCGGGGCCGTGTAAACCGCAACCTGGCGCGCAATGCTTGGCGCAGATTCGTACTCTTCCTCTTCGCTGCTATTTTCCTCGTACCGGTCCTCCAGCAGATGCAAGATGGACTCGGTATCATCTTCTCTCATGACCCGGCCACGCGGGGTCCATGCCGGCTCCTCCGGCCGTTCCCTCTTCGTGGTGGGCTCTTCTGTCGGATCTACCGTCCCGACCGATTCTTCTCCATCTGATTGAACGCAGGTGGTCTCCCCTGACACAGAATCAAATCCGAAATCGTCAGGAATTGAACCGGACGTACGTACCATGCCGATGAAGACGTTGATCTGGCCGATTGTCACGACAGATCTGGATTCGAGCAGATCCGACTCTGGCCCCCAACCGGAATCGTCCACTATTTTCTCTCCTTTGAGGTCGGTGTAGATCTCGCCGATGACAAGGTTCTCCATGTTCTTCCGAGCTTCTCCCGTGATGTAAACACCCTTGGACATAGGCCCCACGGTGGGCGCCAACTGTCGTGGGATAATCACGGCAGACGTTACCGGGGGTAACTTATCTTGGGGCAATTCGACTCTGGTGTTTGGGAGAGGGTTTAGCTCAAGGGAAAACATGATGATATGCGATCTGGTAGCCGGAAATCAAGTCGCCGAGTCTCCGATCTAAATATATTAACTTAACTCTCGTGTTACACTGGATACTCGATACCTAACGATGTTGCTCAAACTCTTGGATCTCTCTTGGTCTAACCCTGGGGGCCGGCTTATATAATATCCGGACCCCCTGGCCTACTCTCCAAGGCGCACTCTGAATCCTACCCGGACACTGCTTACAAACCCTAAACTTCCTTATCGGAACCCACAATCCGGGTTACGAGGCCTACGTTCCTGGGCCTTCTAGAAACTCCTTTATCTTAAGCCGGGTCTTGCGCAGCGTCCTTTGGGACGAATTATTCCTTGGCGTTGGCCTACCGGGTTATCATCCCTCCATCACTCCCCCTCCTGCGCGAGGGTCGCTCGATCGTTCGGTCATTCAGTTGCACACTTGGTGGATTAACCCTAGAGGCATCACTACCCACAGAGAGAAAGAAATAGAGAGAGGAACTCTTGTACTCGGCACATACTTATACAGAGAGAGAGGCAGGAGTAGGGGTGTTACCTCCACACGAGGGTCTCGAACCTGGGTAGATTGTGTTGTTTGCAGTGTTCTGAGAGTGCCAGTTTGGTGTGCGATCCCTCCCCGGATACCTACAACGTCCATCGGTCCCAATCTTTAGCCATCCTATGGCATCTGTCTTCTCCACACCACGACAGTTGGCGCCCACCGTGGGGCCAGCAGCGGCGCTGGCTGGGGTTCATATCCGGACGGGGCCCGTTTCTCGTTCGGGCGAGTGCGTGGTTTGTGGCCTTGTCCACAGATTTGGCTCCCTCGACTTCGTCACCGACAACGCGAGCGACTTCGGTGGTAGGCCCGTACCTGCAGGCGGCTTCGTCGTCTCCTTCGGCGCGCATCTGGTGTACGTAGCCACCACCGTCATCCGCGAGTACCCCGAGGTGGTTCCCGTTGCTGCTGACCCTCCTGCCGTTCTCGCCGTCCGCGGGCAGCCCGATGCTGGCTCTGCGGGCAGCGTGGAGGTGATGATGACTGGCCCGGCGACCGCTGCCGGGAAAGGCGCGCCCACTGCGCCCCAAGTCGTCGACGAGCCGGCCACTCCTCCGAGCCACAAGCCATACGACAAGCCCCAGAACCAACCGGGCTACAAGGCTCCTTCTACATCAACAGCGATACCGGCGCCTCGTGCCGGCATCGTCGAGAATTTGGGCATGCCTCTTGCCCCGGAGACGGATCCGGTGGTATTGAGGGAGCAGCTCGAGCAGCAGCGCCAGGCCATGCTCCTTGAAGCCCAGGAACTGGAAAAGGTTAGGCTGGAACTCAACCTTGACCAGAATGAGTACAATGGAGCCCATGGCTTTACTACCGTTTCTAGAAATCCTAGCAAGATAGGGATCATTCGTTGCAACCTAGGCGCCGAGCTGGCTAGAGATGGTAGAACTGCTAGCAAATCTGATAGTAGGACCTCAGCAGGTAGGCCTAAGTATAGCTCTTATGCCAAAACACTTAGAGCCGCAGAGGCAGTTGCCGTCGAGTTGCCGAATTTATCTGGTGAGGCTCGCATTAGGCAACAGGACCGGCTCAATGAGCTTGTTCTGGAAGTTGGTCGGCAGAATGAGGCTTTCCGGAAAGCAAATCCGGGAGCTGGTGCGTCTCATGTTGTGCAGTCGCATGGGGCAAGATCCGGAGGACAGGCCTCGTCACTGCTTCCCGGTGGTGAGAGAGCTCGGAGTGTAAACTCCTGGAAGAATAAGCAGATGCAGGTGTACGATCCGGCTGTCGCCGGAAAACAGCACGTTGTAGAGCGACAGCCCAGTCAAAAACACATTGTTGCAGGTACTGGCCATCAGGCCGCCCGAGTTCACCAAGAGGGGCAAGGAGGCAACCGAGATGGCCCATCTCGGCATCAGGTTGTCAACCCGGTTCAGCATGTTGTTCAGACACAAGCAGTTGTTGCAATGGCCAACCCGGTTGCTCAACCCGGTCCTGTGCATCAGGACCGCTACAATGACGGGTACTCGACAATGGAGCAAGCTGGGTACGCAGACCCACGAGATGTTGCAGCTCGGTTGGGAGCGAGGATGTTGCAGCCAAGTGATGCAAGATACAAGCTGGACATGATCTACATGTCCGAAGAGATAGAAGCAAGGGGCCCACTCGGACCAAGTTGTTTTGGTCCCAGGATCATGGGGAAGCCGGATGTGCCCAAGTTCCAGCTGGCTAGAGGGACCAAGACCTATGATGGAAACACCAAGCCAGATGTGATTACGTTACTGCTGTGCACATTGCCGGCGGTAACTGATGATGGGATGTGAGATATGTGTCACAGATGCTGGAGGGCCCTGCCCGGATCTGGCTGAACAACCTGCCGAGAGACAACATCAACTGCTGGCTGGATTTCTCGGAGGTCTTCATTAGCAACTTCACAAGCACTTACAAGAGGCCAAACCGGCCACAACAGCTCTCGGCATGTAAGCAGAGAGAAGAGGAGACGGACCGCGAGTATCTTACTCGGTGGAGTACCCTGAGGAACACCTGCGAGGGTGTGAATGAGTCAAAGGCAATTGCCTGGTTTGCTCAAGGCTGCCGACATGGCAGCATGCTGTGGCAGAAATTGCAAAGGGAGATCAAGTTGCAGATGGGTTCACGAAACCATTGCCAGTCCGACAACTGCAATTATTCAAGATCGATCTCAACATGGACGTTAAGATTGAGGGAGGATGTTAAAGGATATCGATGATTGGTTAACTGTTAGTAGTTAGCTTTGTATAGATTCCGTGAGATAAACCGAACACGTTTTCTTTCTTGTCTTGTACTCCAAACATGTAACCGCATATGTAAATCCCTAGCCGGGTTTTGGCCCTTATAAACACGCAGAGCGAGCCGAGGTCAAAGGCATCGCTTAAACTTAAACCAATCTACGTCTTTGACAGGCTGCACCGGTGGAGAAGCGGGAAAGGGAGGATAACCCAAAGATGGCTGCATCGAGAAAACAAGCGCAGAAGGATGAGGAGAGAATGAAGACGAAGCACTAGGTGGTTTCGTTTTCTCTCCTTCACCGTTTTGTTCCACCGCTGTTGCTACCTGGTGTGTGCTTCCACGTGGTTGCACTTATGCTGCTGAGTTGCACAAAGAAACGAACGTACTACCTACCATCGCAGACTAGGGATAAAACCGTCGGAGAAGACAAATGGAAAAGACAGCGTGCCATAAATGCAATACTACACATCAAAATCGGCCGTATACAACCTAGCTAGTGAGACAAAATCAAACAACCGGATGTACGTCACGCATAACAGAGCAGGAGTAAAGCAACCGGGAAGAAGGTAGAGAAGTAGACACAAGCAACTCTATGCAACTCAGCGGGAACCGGCTAAACAAAGAAGGAACCGAGAGGAGTAAGAAGGAGAATAAGAACGAAGCAACCGGCTAAGGACCAGCGAATAGGACATACATGCCTAGTACAAACAAAATAGGGGAACCGCACCAGCCGGGAGACAATAAGGAGCTGCCACATCGAAGAACCACGGATACGTGCCTTCACATCGCAGGAATCCCATGAGCTTTAGGATAGTAGAGTACGTGCCTCTGTGTGTTGGTTGGGGGGGGGGGTGCTTCTTGGGGCCAGCTTACTTACTTACTCAGCATTTACTACAAATCTTATAAAAGAGATCCTGTACGTATCAATTGATTTCCTTTTATAAATGATTTTTGGCAAATAATGATATAATGCATGGCACGCCGTGTACATGATTAGAAGTAAGTAGTGTAAATTAGTACAATAAAAACAAATTTAGATTTTTATCATTAATGTTCAATACATTCTAATAAATGAACTCGGTAGGGATTCTGACAGCCGCGTAGCCCACTCTCGGTCTCGGGCGGCACGGGGAATCCCTAGACGCCGGCCGACGTAATCCTTGCACACTTACCGCGCATGTTTGGTTTCGAAATGGTAGTTTCCTCTTTCTTGCTATTTTTTTGTACTTTCTTGGTTCCTATGTGGAATCGATGTGTGTACAATTTTTCTTGTCCGATCGGCGTAGGAAAGTTCCAAAATATTCAGCAAATAAAATGCACAAAACTTGATTTCAAGATCAGACAAGAATCAAATGGAAAATCTCGGATGTATAGTAGTTGTCATCCTTATTAACGTAAGGGTTTTTCAAGATTTATCTTTGACTGTAATTTTGAGCACCAATAAGTGTATTATATTTTGCGATATTGTTAGATTGGTATTGAAAAGCCTTTTAATAGTATCATTTTTATGTCAAATAATTCCCATGCGCTTTACTAATTCTTGGTCAAAGACTAATAATGAAAAGCTTGTGTGCGCCTTATTTATAAAAGGAGAGCAAGTAGCAACTTGGCTTATAATTATAATGCAATGCAGCATATGACTTTGTTAGAAATTTAAATGTGTTGAATGTTCAATTGTTTAGATGTTTTATTTAGAGGAGGAAGACAAGACATGTTTCTCTGGCAAGGTTGGAATTAGAAAAATGAGACATTCGTAAAATAAAAAGGACATATTGAAATGTTTTACTGACAATAGATAACTTTCTTCCGTAGCAACACACGGGTATTCAACTAATACATCTAGATATGACACTTCCCACTATAGTCTATAGACCAGTAACTCTATGTTACTCCACGCTATAAAATTACTCCCTCCGTTCTAAAATAGATGACTTCCACTTTTCCATATATGCATGTATCTAGACACGTGTCTAGATACACGCATATATGGACAAATAGAAGTCATCTATTTTGGAATTGAGTGAGCAGTATATAGTACTCCTCCGTATCACCGGTCTTAAACCCTAGCGCGGCGTGGATTTAACATCTTGTACTGGTCGAATGCTACAGGTCCATGGCACATGTGGACGGTACCAGTTACTGCACGAGAGTGAACAGCGCAACGAGTGCAGTTCCCGAGGTGAAAATGCCATCATAACTGAAAGCAGGCCAAGTTACCGAAAATAAAAGACTGAAAGCTGGCCATTGTTGTCCAGCAAGCAGAGCTGCTCAGCTCTGCTCTGGGACCGAAGGCCTGAAGATTGCTTCTCTTTTTCATAACTCAGTCAGAGAGCGTACATGGAAGGATCCAGCAACCATTACGAGCAGCATACTAATCAAATCAAATCAAATCTCTTCCAAAGATGCTGCTGCTGCAGGCTGCAGCGGAGTGAAAACAAAACTGGGTCTGACTAACAGGTCCGGCACTGATTAATTAGCTGTAGCACGTACGGAGTACAGTACCTGTGAACAAAACTCTGATACGGGAAACAGTGGTGTTAATCATGAGGAGCAGGACTTTGGCACGACGAGGCGGGGATCAAAAACTTTGGCCGCGCCGTGTTGCTCACTGGGTCAGACGTCAGTCGATCAACTATTGAGAATTAACTGCACTTGCTTTATGGCTTGTCCTCGTCCATTTGGATTGAATCATGAGATGACACGAGATGGCGCCAAGACGCCTCCTTATTTACTCTTCTTTTTACCGCGCCGGCTCAATCGTCGTCCTCAATCGTTCGCAGTAAGCCCGGCAATTCGACTCATGGGTACGCTCCGCTTATGGGCACCCGACCCGAATAGGTAGGGTAAGGGTCGCCAACTTCGCCCATGGGTAAGACCCATAGATGACCTGATTAGTCGTGGGTAGAGTATGGGTACAAGGTTATACCCATGGTCAATCCGATGGGTCACCCGATTATTATTAATGATCATATAAATTTTAAATATACATTATAGTTGATATATTTGTGTAAATACACTACAAGTAACATATCTAAACCTAGCATCTAGCCAACTCAACTCTTGTACACCACTAGAAGCAATAACCATTTGGTTTGGCCCATTATTGTACATATAAACTAACTAGAATAATTATTTGCTAACTTTATTTTACGCATTATATTTACGGAAAAGCAAAACTTTGACCCGATGGGTTACCCGGTAGAGTCGACGACCCGATGGGCATGGGCATGGGCATGTCCCAGCGTCCATGGGCAGCGTCGTGGGCAGAGGTCCTTGCCCGTTTAACAAATGTGCATGGGTTTGAAAGAGGTCGACCCGACTAAACCCGACCCGATTGCCAGGCTTAATTCGCGGTCCTCTTTGCTCTGCTTCCAAGTACTGTAGAAAATCTGCCTTTTCATCGAGGGCTTTGCTTCCTTTGCTCTGCTTCCCCTAAGAATCTGCCTTTTCATCGACGGCATGCATCCTTTATTACTTTTCATTTCTAATCACGGGCTATGTAGTAAGTACGTCTCGCACAAAATTAGCACTAAGGATCGAAAATGAGTTCTGCTAAGTAGCTGCTCGACCTGGCTGCTGTCACGACCTTACTTGTATAAGGATCAAAGATTCGATACAAGTAGGCGATCAGTTCGGATACAGAAAGTTTGAATTACAACGAGAATAATCAAATTTGTTCCTCTATTCCTCCTGCCGTCCGTCTCTTTATACCCTCCTCCTGGTCGACGCGTTGGGGTTGTGGTCGAGTCAGGCCGGCCCCAGGCCTGGGTGGGCCGTGGACTGGGCCGTGACATGCCCCCTCTTTGAGAACTGGCTTGCACCCAAGCCAGTGCGTCGGGGAAGGACTGCTTGAGCGCGTGTTGATCCTCCCATGTCGTCGCCGGTGGTGAGAGCTCATCCCAGGTAACCTGCATCCGAGTTACGGCCACTCCGCCGCGCTGGATGACATGCGTGCCCACGACCGCCCGTGGCTGGAGCACAGTATCAGAGTCAATTAGAAACAAGGCTTGGACATCGCAAACCTGTTGTCGCGGAGGAAGGTGGCGCTTCAGCTGTGACACATGGACTACATCATGGATCTTGCTTCCAGCTGGTAAGGCGAGCTTATAGGCCACAGCTCCAATTCTCTTGAGCACCTTGTATGATCCATAGAATTTAAAAGCCAATTTTTGTGTGCTGCGACGCGCCACGGAGGTCCGAATGTAAGGCTGAAGCTTCAGATAAACTTCATCTCCTTCCCGGAAAACTCGCTCTGAGCGCTTCTTATCTGCCTGACGCCGCATACAGTCCTGAGCACAGTCAAAATAAGTATTTAGGGTTTTCCGTGGGGCAAAGCCTCACCACGTCTCTCCTTTATTTAATGATCAGCAGGGTTACATACGTACAATACGTGTATGAATACATGACAAAAAATATACAGCTAGACCTATTTTAACACTCCCCCTCAATCTGAACTGCTACTATGTACAAGGTTTAGATTGGTTCTAAAACGGTCTAGCATCTGTCGAGTGGCTCGTTTAGTGAATACATCAGCCAGCTGATCATCAGAAGAGATAAACCTGACCTGAAGAGCTCCAGAGGCCACGCGCTCTCGCACAAAATGGAAATCGATCTCAATGTGCTTAATACGTGCATGAAAAATTGGGTTGGCAGTCAGGTATGTAGCTCCTAAATTATCACACCACAATATGGGGGTACGTTGCTGGGATACTCCTAACTCCGTGAGAAGGGACTCTATCCATATAGCTTCAGCAGCTCCATTGGCAAGTGCCTTATAGTCTGCCTCAGTACTTGATCTCGAGACAATGGGTTGTTTCTTCGAGCTCCAGGAGATGAGGTTCGGTCCAACAAAGACAGCAAAACCTCCCATGGATCGACGGTCATCAACACATCCTGCCCAATCCGCATCAGTAAAAATACTAATACTGGTGGAGGCAGACTTGCGGAAACTCAACCCTGTATTCAGTGTCCCTTTGACATATCGCAGGATGCGCTTGACTGATTCCCAATGAACATCAGTCGGCTGTGAGAGGAACTGGCATACTTTATTCACTGCAAATGAAATATCTGGGCGAGTAAGAGTCAAATACTGAAGGCCTACAACAATACTGCGATACCGGAAAGAGTCATCGGTACCAAGAGGAATGCCAGACTCACGAGCAAGACGCTCTGTGGCAAACAACGGTGTAGGGGTAGGGCTACAATTCTCCATACTCACACGGTGCAAAAGATCCAATGCATACTTCCGTTGCGTGACAGTCATCCCTCCTGAATTGTAGGACGCCTCGAGACCTAGAAAATACTCCAACTTGCCAAGATCCTTAATCGGAAAACTGGCAGACATGGAGCGAACGAGACCATCAACTGCTCCCGGAGTAGATCCAACAATCACAATGTCGTCGACACACACCAGCATATATATATCTGAACACCATCTCGAGAGAAAGTGAATAAGGACGTGTCAGCCTTGGATGGAACAAAACCAAGATCCGATAAGAGAGCACTCAACCGAGCATACCAAGCACGAGGGGACTGTTTCAGACCGTAGAGAGCTCGCTGCAGCTTGCACACATGAGAGGGATGCTCCTCATCCTCAAAGCCAGGGGGCTGTTGCATATACACATCCTCCGAGAGAAACCCATGAAGTAAGGCATTACTAACATCAACTTGTCAAAGACTCCACCCGCGAGAGACTGCAAGAGAGAGGACCAGCCAAACTGTAGCTGGTTTGACAACAGGACTGAACGTGTCACCGTAGTCAATGCCATGCTGCTGTGTGAACCCACGAGCAACGAGACGAGCCTTATGCTTGTCAATAGATCCATCGGGGCGATATTTGGTCTTGAAAATCCACTTGTTGCCGACGATATTAACACCAGGAGGGTGAGGAACCAAGACCCAAGTCTTGGTATGATGGAGAGCAGCGACCTCATCAGACATGGCAGCGCGCCAAGCGGTCTCGCGGAGAGCATCGCGATGAGACACGGGCGTTGCAAAGAAAGCACGCCGACGGGTGTCATAGCGCACCGTGCCATCGGTGTATTTCTTCTCACGGCGCGTCTCATCCCGCATGCCATTGACCATAGCATGTCCAGGATCAGCCACAGGCGGCACGGTCAAAGGGATATAACCTCCTTCGACGAAAGGCGACGCGGGTTGAGCATCTGCAGCGACATCAGACTGCTTACAGGCCGCAACAGTGGGCGGCGAGCAAGCTGGCCCGGGCCCCGTAGGCGATGAAGGAGCCGGCCCAGGCGAGGCCGGCCCAGAGGAGCGTGCCGCAGTCGACGGCCCAGAGGCGGGCGGGGAAGGCATGGCAGGCGACCTTGGGTCGCGCGCCCCCGCATGCACGGCGATCGCCGGGGCTCCATGCACGTCGATCACAGGCGAAGGAGAAGCGGCAGCCTCGGCGGAGTCCTGTACAGAAGAGGAGCTGCCTGAAATAGGCATATCAGTGGACAAATAAGACATGTCATATTTATGCATAGTGGTACTCATAACCGGTTCATCGGAAGGGTAGGATAGCGCATCCGCGAGAGTAGAAACATCAACCGTGACACCTGGAGATGCATAAGGAAAAACGGATTCATCGAAGACGACATCATGAGAGATATAAATCCGACCCGTGGAGCGATCCAAGAACTTATACCCTTTATGCATGGAACTATACCCAAGAAACACGCACATAGTAGAGCGGAACGAGAGCTTATGGGCGTTGTACTTACACAAGCTAGGCCAACATGCGCAGCCAAAGGTGCGGAGAAACGAATAGTATGGTTTGACTTTGAGAAGCAGATGAACTGGCGTATCCTGCTGTAAAACAGGTGTGGGCATGCGGTTAATGAGATAGCATACCGTAAGAAAAGCTTCGTCCCAAAAACTCAAAGGAAGGGACGCATGAGCTAAAAGTGCCAGGCCCGTCTCTACCAAGTGACGGTGCTTGCGCTCGGCCACCCCGTTTTGCTGCGAGGTGTGAGGGCACGAGACGAGATGGACGATGCCGGTGCGCTGAAAATAGCGATTCAACCGATGATACTCACCACCCCAATCCGACTGAACGGCTTTGATCTTAGTGTCTAATTGACGCTCAACATGATTCTGGAACTCATAGAACACTTGATCAACATCAAACTTATGCTTGAGGAGATAAATCCAAACAAAACGAGAGAAATCATCGACAAAGCTAACATAGTACTGATACCCCCCGGAAGATGCAATAGCTTTACCCCAAACATCGGAGTGGACTAACTCAAGAGGCATAGTAGAAACACTGTGAGAAGCATTATAAGGCAATTGTCGACTTTTAGCACATTGACAAGCATTAACTGAAGTCTGATTATTGGAAGAACACTCTAAATCATTATCCCTAACAATGTTTTGAACTACATTATTGGTTGGGTGGCCAAGACGATGATGCCACTGTGCGGTGGTGGCGCGAGTGCTGGAAGACGCTTGGCGGCAAGACGCAGATGATGCACGACCAAACGGGATGGGGTAGAGACCGCCATGACTTCTACCGCGAAGAAGAACTCTCCACGTGGCCTTGTCCTTAACAAGGAAAAAGAAGCGATGAAATTCAACGAAAACATCATTGTCACAGACAAGACGAAAAACAGATAGAAGGTGTTTGCTAATATGCAAAACATGAAGGATATTCTTCAAGTGAAGAGATGAACCGGCTAATTTAGAGTGACCAATATGCGAAATAGACAAACCTGCACCATTGGCCACCTGCACTTGATCCTTCCCACCGTAGTGCTCGTGAACCTGGAGATGCTCGAGATCACTCTTCAGGTGATCGGTGGCACCCGTGTCCAAGTGCCAGTACTGCTCATTAGAGGAGGTCGATGCAGCGTTACCGGTGCGCTGGTCCTGATCATAGCGCTTGCGGCAGTCACCAGCCTCATGCCCCTAATTTTTGTAAATCTGGCACTGGGGGCGACATCGGCGGTTGCGGCCGTTGCCGCCACCGTTACCTCCTCCATTGCGGACATTGCCGCCGTTGCCGTCGTTGCGTCGACGGTCCTGGCCTCCTTGGCCGCCGGTGCCCTGCCCGTAGCCTCCCTGGACAGGGCCGTTCTGCCCCTGTGGTGCACCACCCGCGGGGCGACCGCCACTAGGAGGGCGGTTGTCGTACGGGCGCCCGGAATTGTTAGAGTACACCGGGCGCGGCGCGAGGTTTGCGGAGGACGACCAGTCCGCGACCTCCGCTTGCTGCTTCTGGAGGGCCTCGAAGTTTAGGACCTGGGAGTAGAACGTCCCGATTGTGACGGGGACCCCCGCAAATCCCATGCCGGCGGCGATGGGGTTGAAGGCAGGGCCGAGCCCGCCTAGCATGATGTCGATGACCTCGTCATCACGAAGAGGAGATCCAGCTGCGGCCATCGCATCGGCGAGGGATCTCACCTTCTGCATGTACTCGGCGGTGGTCTTGTCGTCCTTCCAGAGCCCATGGATCTGCCGACGAAGAGCTCGGATGTCGGCGCTGTTCTCGGCGGTGTACATGGCGTGGACGGCGCTCCAGGCCGCCGCAGCCGAGGTGCAGCCGATGAGCTGAACTGAGATATCCTCGTGCATCGAGGAGAGGAGATGGCCGAGGACCTTCTGGTCCAGGGTCCACCACTGTGCGTAGTCGGGGTTGGTGACGTCGATCGCAGCATCGCCGGTCCCCTGCTTGATGGTAGAGGGTGGCGCCTTCGCCGACCCGTCGAGGAAACGATGGATACAGGCACCAACGAGATTGGGAAGGCAGAGAGCCTTCCATAGCATGAAGTTACTGCCGTTGAGACGGATGGCGATGGCGGGGAGCACAGGCATGACCGTCGAGGCGGAGGGCGGCTCGATCACGGGGCCAGCGACGATGGTGGAGAGAGTCGAGGAGGTGGCCAGCGTGAGCGCTGGAGACGTCATCGCGCGTGGCGTACGCGGCCACGGGAGGAAGATGGATGAGCTGATCTGATCTGATCGATCGATCACAGCGATCGGTACGTGGAGCTAGCTAGCTCTGGCTGAGCTGATCTGATCAATCGTGGCCGGCGGCGGCGGAAACAATATGGAGGCTCTGATACCAAGTCAAAATAAGTGTTTAGGGTTTTCCGTGGGGCAATGCCTCACCACGTCTCTCCTTTATATAATGATCAGCAGGGTTACATACGTACAATACGTGTACGAATACATGACAGAAAATATACATCTAGACCTATTTTAACAAGCACGAAGAAATTGTTGCTGTAGAAGTGACATCGTAGTCTCCCTGTTGCGGATCATTGTCTCGAGGTCTGGCGATGTCACTTTCGTTGGGTCCGGGGTGCCAAAATGCGCGGAACATGACCATATAAAGTCTCGAATGGTGACCTGTCGAGAGCAGAATGGTATGACGTATTGTACCAGTATTCTGCCAAAGGTAACCACTTGGCCCATTGTGTTGGTGTGGCGTGAGAATAACAGCGCAAGAACGCTTCCAGGCACTGATTCAGTCGTTCCGTTTGGCCGTCCGTCTGGGGGTGATATGCCGAGGACATCATCAGTTGCGTATCAGTTAACTTGAACAACTCTTGCCATAGAGTGCTAGTGAAAATTTTGTCTCGGTCCAAGATGATGCAATGAGGGAGACCGTGCAGCTTGTAGATGTTGTCAATGAACAATTGAGCAACCTATAGGGCAGTGAACGGATGTTTCAGTGGAATGAAGTGACCGTACTTCGTCAATTTGTCAATGACCACCAATATTACGTCGAAGCCATGGGACTTGGGGAACCCCTCCACAAAATCCATATTGATGGTGTGCCAGGGAAACGGGGGCACAAGCAGGGGTTGGAGAAGGCCAGGCATCTTAATGTGTTCCACCTTGGCTTGCTGACAAATGGAGCAAGTGCTCACAAACTGTTGCACTGTGTTCTTAAGTCCTGGCCACGCAAACAGCTGTTTCACTCGCTGGTAAGTAGCCAGCACCCCAGAGTGTCCACCAACTCCACTAGCATGTAGTGCCCGGATAATATGTTGTTGGGCAATCTCATTTCTTCCCACCCAAATGCGCCCTCTGAATCTGATCATTCCATTGTCCAGAGAATACCCTTTATCATTGTTACTGGAGAGTGCCAGTTCACTAAGCAGCTGTTGCGTTGGAGGATCATCCTTGTACCCTGCAACCAAAACTTGGAGCCAAGTTGGTTCTACCATCGAAATGGGCAAAAGATCTTCACTGTGCACCCTTCTGGACAAAAAATCCGCAGCTGCATTTGTGATTCCTTTTTTGTACTGGATCTTGTATTGCAGCCCCATCAGATTGAGGAATGCTTTTTGTTGCATACCTATTGTCAGTCGCTGCTCAGTGAGATGCAACAGACTTTTTTGATCCGTTCTGATAATTAATTCATGTTGTTGTAAGTACGAGCGCCACTTGTCCACTGCCAGGAGAATCGCCAAACATTATTTCTCGTATGTCAATAATGATTGATTTTTGTTGCACAGGGCCTTGCTCAGATACGCCACTGGATGATCCTGTTGCATTAATACTGCCCCCACTCCTGTCTGACTTGCATCAGTTTCCATGACAAATTTCTCCGCGAAATTGGGCACTGCTAACACGGGGGCCTGGACCAATGTTGTCTGAAGAGTGCGAACGCAGTCTCTGTCACTGGTGTCCACTGAAACTGCACGCCTTTTTTCAAAAGCTCGGTCAGAGGGCGTCTGATGACAGTGTAATGTCGAAGGAATTTACGGTAATATCCCGTCGGACCCAAAAAACCTCGCAATTATTTCAAGTTTGTAGGTACAGGCCACTGTTGTACTGCTGAGACTTTGTCAGGGTCAGTGGCGACACTGTCGGATATATACTGAATAGGGGTATAGAAGATGGTAGGCAAAAGAGCCGGACTACCAGGGTGGCCTACATGGTAATGGGCTTAGGTCCATTGGGCGGCCCAGTAGTGCGACGCGCAGAAGCCGGATTCTAGAAGAACCCGGATCACGACCCACGTGATCTGGCTTGGAGGAGAAGACGGATTCCTTACTTTCCAAGTTACAAGTTAAACGTAGTCTTCTAGGTTTCTTGTTCTGTAAGCCCTAATCCGGCTATTATATAAAGCCGGACGGGAGATAGATTAGATAGGTTCTAGGTTCAAGTTTCACGAGCTAAAGCTCTACGCAACTCGCCGAGAAGCTCATCCTCGTCGAGTAGCTAGATCTATTCCCTCACACTGTAACCCTGTTATACGGGCTTTAGTCCCAATTAGTGAGAAGTGCAGGAGTAGGTACGCCGTACTGTCGCGACGTACCGAACCTGGGTAAAATCCCGTGTTCCGTTTTACTACGCTATCCCGTTACCCCACGTCTCTACCGTAGTCTCATGGCACCCCAGTCTATGAAAACTACTACGATGTCTCGACAGTTGGCGCCCACCGTGGGGCAAACGACGTCAGGCGTGAAATTCCGATCTGGGATACTCGGCGGAATTGGAAGATCGATCACTGTCGGAAGCTTGGAATTCGACGACGACGTTGGGCGCTTCCTCGACAACGGATCCTACATACCGGCGCAAAACCACCTGGTAAGTGCCTGCGTGTTACCGATTGGATCTGCTAACATCTTTATCGGACTAACTGCAGAGGCAATGGGGTTTTGCGGTGGAAGCAAATTTATCCCACCCGCCCTATACCCAGTCGAAGACGACTGGGATGCCGGATTTTGCTCAGATCGCCGACAAAACAGTGATACGCACTTTATCGGCATGGTGCAATCCGAAATCGCTGAAAACACGGATGACGGAAATCCCGTGCAAGAGGCAGATAACAACCTACCCGTCATAGAGACGGAAGAACCAATACCCGTCACAGAGACGGAAGATCCGACATCCGTCAACCAGACGATGAACTCGGAAACAGAGTCCGTGCTTGCCGCCATAGAGGCGAGATTGGAGTCGGAAACCGGATCGGATAACTTCGACTCCGAAGACGAAGACGATGATGCCTTCGTAAGAAAAGTTAAGTCCTTTCAAGAGGGATTCCATGAAGTGCTAATGGCAAAACCAGCTGATACAACGGGTGCCGATAGCCAGGAAAGCCCTAAAACTCCTCCGCCAGTGGAAGAGAGAGAAGACGGAGAAACTTCTCCGATATTCCCTAATGTCAAGGAGATGACAGAAGATGAACCTGTCAAAAAACCTCCTTCTTCAAAGAAAAAGCACCGTGCTTCTAAAAAACTCCAGTACAAACTCCGGAAGAAAAGGTCAGCTGTTCTCGCTGATGAAAATCTGGAAGTTGGAGATATTAGTGGCACAAAGCCCGCGGAAAAGAAATCTAAGGAAATCACTGCTCCGCCAATGACAGACTGGAAGAGCAAGAACTATTACAAACACCAGTGGGACCAGATGAACCCCCTGAGATGCTGGAAGCCAGGAGACAAGCTTTCCAACGGCAACAGGAACATCTGCTTAGATCTCGGCAACATCTCCAACAAACTCATAATGACATCAAAGTCATGAAGGAAGAAATAGAGGAGTACGAGAGAAAGCATAGATCTGCCTTAAAACCTACTAGGTTACCCGGAATCGCAAAACCGGAAGAACTGCCGCCAAAAGAAAGGTTTTATAACCCATCTTGGCAAAAGCAGTTAAACGGCAAAGATGCCAAGGGCGAACCAATATACAAAACCGCAGCGGAAAACGCGGAAGCAGCGTTTGCCATCCTAAATAACGATCTGTACTCCAACGGGGAAAAACTCCAAGGGGTGTATGCTTTCCTAGGAAAAGCATTACAGCAGCAACACCGAGGACAAGAGCGATCAGGGAGGCTGCATGATAACTCCGCCCTCTGCAAAACAGTTACTTGCGCTGCTGGAGCACCTGGACCGGAAGAACCCGGAGATTCGGATAAAAAAGAGGATCCGAAAAAAGACAAGAAAAACCCCGACAACCGGACGCAGCGTCTAGAACCGGACCTCATCTCCCGAAAGATGGATAAACCACACGATCGGGAAGACAAACACCGGAATGACGGCAAAATAATGCCACCTCCGAGAAACCCAGCTGAAAAAGCTGGAAGATACGATACACCTCACAGACGTGAAAGATCTCGGACACCGCCTAAAGATAAGGAAAGGTACAGGAGCAGGACTCCACCTAATCCCAGGGGGCGTGACAACGGAAGAGATAGAGATAACCTCGGAAAAGCGCGTCCGCGCAACAATGGAAAAGAAAGGAGCAGATCCCCTTCTGTCCATTCAGCCGGGAGATATTCTGCACATATTGATAGAGCAGAAAAGGATGATCTATACTTTGGTCCTAAGTGTTTTACTGACAGGATCCGAAGGATAACCCTGCATTCTGGCTTCGCCAAAGTTGGTCCAACCTACCAAAAATATACCGGCAGTACAAACCCGGATACCTGGCTTTCAGATTATTACACAGCCGTCCAAATCAACAACGGGACAGACCTGGAAGCTGTCAAGTTTCTTCCCCTAATGTTGCTAGACGGAGCCAGAGATTGGATCGTCGACAGTTGGGATGATATGGCGAGAGTATTTACTCAGCATTTTCGGGGAACATACAAACGCCCAAATAGCATCAACCAGCTGAACCGTTGCACCCAATTTGAAGACGAACCATACGTAGATTTCATCTCCAGATGGACTGCGATGAAGAATAGTTGCTCTGGAGTAACTGACGTACAAGCAATGCATGCTTTCGTCAATGGCCTAAAACCCGGACTTGTACCGTTCATGGTTGGTTCTAAAAAGCACAAAGATCTCGGATCTATGCTTACAACCGCTAATGAGCATGCTGCAGCCAAAGATGATATCAGAGCAAGAGGAGGCAATATTGAGTCACTGATACTGGCCAAGAAAACACCTCGTTCTGATAAAAAAGGAACTCCGGAGTCAACAACAAAGCCCAAGGAGGTCAACATAGCCTTTGGAGGAGAAAAGGTGAACAAGTGGAAAGGCCGCAGTCCAGATCCAATCAATTACACTCCCGAAGAATGGGAGAGAATTAAGTCGGAACCCTGCGTCCACCACTCTCAGTTTGGGAAACCAACCCACACAAACGCGCAATGTCGGCTAAACAAGCATATGAAAGGCAATGCAGGATCCGGAAATAAAGGGAAGGGTTCCAAGAGGAAACCTGCCAAACAAAAGCCAGAAGCTGAAAAAGAAGACAGTGAATCGGACACTGATGACAAAATCCAGGAACAACAGCGAAAAGGCGAACCCAAATTTCCGAGAGTTGACGAAGCAATGTTAACTTTCCTAGCAACCCCGTCAGCAAAGGTGGCCAAAAGAACACTTCGAGAAATAAACGCGGTTGTTCCTGCGACCCCGAAATTCTTGAAGTACTCCAACACACCGATAATCTGGGATCAGTCAGATCATCCCGGAAATATCCCTGAACCCGGCACACAAGCTCTTGTTGTAAGCCCTATTGTTCAAAACACTAGGCTAAGAAGAGTGCTGATGGACGGAGGATCCAGCATCAACATAATGTACCTGGATACACTGAAGCACTTGAAGATCTCCGAGTCCCAGCTCAACTACAGCAATATACGCTTCCACGGCATTGTTCCTGGCAGGCAAGCACGATCCCTAGGAGAAATTTCCTAGATGTCACCTTCGGAGATAAAGATCACTTCCGGCAGGAAAAAAGTATCCTTCGAAGTAGTGCCGTTCGAAAGCGTGTATCACGCAATACTCGGACGTCCGGCTTTCGCCAAATTTATGGCAAGATCTTGCTATATCTACAACAAGCTGAAGATGCCAGGACCCAAAGGAGGAGTAATCACCATTGCCGGTGATTTCAAGCTGGCAAACGAGTTGGAGAAAGAAAACGCCCTTTGCGCTCAGAGAGTTATAGCAAGGAGGAACTGAAGGAATTAGCCAAGGAGGTATCGCCGAAAGAAATGCCGGCAGGAAAAGAAACTCGGAAGCCAACAGATAGCTTCAAGGCGTCCGAGAATACAAGACAGGTAATCCTAGATCCCAAAGATCCGACAAAATTTGTCGTCGTAGGGACTGGGATGACCGACAAATAGGAAGGCGAGCTCATCAAGTTCCTCCGTGAGAACTGGGATATTTTCGCATGGTGTCCAGCTGACATGCCAGGCGTACCCAGGGAACTTGCTGAGCACCAACTCAAGGTTATTCCCGGATCAAAACCCGTCAAACAAGGTCTCCGTCGATTTGACGGAAGAAGACGGAAGGCTATTGGCAAGGAAATTATCCGGCTTTTAGCAGCGGATTTTATCAAGGAAGTAATCCATACTGATTGGTCCGCAAATCCGGTATTAGTGCCGAAGAAGACACCACCGCTCTTAGAATGTGTATAGATTACACAGGACTGAACAAGTTGTGTCCGAAAGATAGGTTTGCGTTACCGCGAATCGATCAAATAATAGACGCCACTGCAGGCTCTGAGCTTTTATGCTTTTTGGATGCATACTCCGGGTACCACCAAATACGCATGAAAAAGGAAGATCAAATCAAGACTTCTTTTATAACCCCGTATGGGACGTACTATTACGTAACCATGCCTTTTGGCCTGAAGAACGCAGGTGCAACCTACCAGCGTTGCATGCAACGCTGTTTGCATAGTCAAATTGGCAGAAACGTCCATGTTTACGTGGACGATATCGCTGTCGTAACCAAGGAAAAAGATACACTCCTTGAGGATTTGCGAGAAACCTTCGAAAACTTGCGCACTTACAAGATGAAGTTGAATCCATCTAAGTGCGTATTCGGGTTCCCTCAGGAAAACTTCTGGGTTTCATCGTTTCTCACAGAGGAATAGAAGTTAACCCGGAAAAGATCAAGGCAATCTTGAATATCTCAAAGCCTACATGTGTAAAAGATGTCCAAAGATTGGGTTCCGCTGCAGCCGTCAGCAGGTTTATTAGTCGGCTGGGGGCTAAAACCTTACCACTTTACAAGATGCTGAAAAAATTCGACAAAGTCAAGTGGATTGTGGAAGCCTGGGAACGTATAGAAAGTTATGTACCTTTCCGTACTTAGTTCAATTCTATGTAAACATCTTTTGAGATCATGAAATAAAGTTGTCGGAATGCTGTCATCCATATTCTTTATAAGTGCAAAGTGTTTCCGCCTGATCTATTTCCCAATGATCTTACAAATTTCTCAACGTTAACCCGAATTGTGCTTGCGTACTCGGCGTTACAAAACTGAATGATTTTTCAGCCTGTTAACGGCTAAGGGAAACTTGAATTGCCTGTGTGCCCAAGTTTCACTTAAAAAACTTTCCTTAAATTCTCTAAGTCTTATCTGATTGTGTGTGTGTTGGGTTATTGGAACTAGTTAGTAAAAATGCCTTTAGCATGATCCATGTTTCCGAGTTTTAAAAAACTGCTTGGTTCGTCCCCAGTTACTCGGCATGAAGATTCATATTGCTATTTGAGCCATTTCAAACACTAAGGACAATTAAAGCATACACACCAGAGAACCTAGAAGATAGAGGAATGATAAAACCCAAAAAATTTGCAAAGATTTTCATAATTTAAACTGCAAAAGATGGAAGTTTCATTCATATAAAAAGAAGCATTACATTTTGGATTACATTGAGAGAATAGTAATGCTCCTATTGTCTACTTTTTCTATCCAGGTTCCAGGTGACCCTTCAAGCATCTGACTCCTCCTCGCTGCTTTCGTCTTGAGGGATTGGAGGAATCTCTGCTTCTGGATAGTTGATGGAAATGTTTACCATGGAGGCAATTTGGGTGGCGTGGCCCTTGACTTCACCAAAGATGGTGTTTCGCTGCATATCCGTGTATCCTTGAGGGACACCGGACGCCACGCGCCAAGATTTAGCACTAGGGTAGTGCATGCGCATGAGGCCAAGAGCCATGCGCGCACCACCCCGTGCAGCGGAGCGAAGGAAAGATTCCTTCGACTCCGCGACCTCCATGATGGCACCCTGAAGCTTTCCAACCTCCGAGCACTCCCCAGATTTCTCGGGAAGAAACTTGTCTACTAGCTGCGTTGCAGCAGCCTTCATCAAATTCCATGTCTCCCCGAAAGCTCGGATGCCTGCAGCCCGAGTGCCATCTGGGGTATCTCCTGGTTTTTCCAATAAAACACCCAAAAGGGTTAGACAGAAAACCAGAGAAAGTAAAACATGGAAGAATGGTACATAAGTTAGAAATTTACCAATGAGCTTGTCGATCTCGGAAACTTCCTCCAGGCGAAGGTTCAGAGCATCGGTCAAATCCCGGATGGTGGATTTGTCCTTCTCCGCCTGCTCGGAAGCCTTGGAATTGGAAACTCCAAGGGCCAGGTTGCTGGCTTCCAAGTCTTGTTGAGCTTTCACAAGGTTCTTGTGAAGCTCAACATTCTCCTTGCGGAGAATTTCGGCATTGCCAGAATCTTCTGCTGCTTGTTTAGCCTCAGCCAATGCAGCTGAAAAGCAAGGGAAAAATCCGAGTTAGCTAGCTTCTCGGAAAAACTTAGGCAAATAATTGAATCGGAAATTTCAAAAGGAAAATGTTCACCTTGTGTTTCCGACAATGCGAGCTTAGCTGATTCCAGCTCTGCCTCCCTTTCTTCAAGAATAGAGAGAAGACTTCTAACTTCTTTATTTGATGGTAAGCTTCCGGAAAACTTCCCTGTTGATGGCTTCCGAGGTTTGCTGAAACATGGCAAGGAGAAGAGTGAGTACAAAAAGCATCAAAGCAAAAAGCACGCATTTTAATTAATGCTTGGGGGCTAGAGTTATATACCTGGCTCATGCGCTGCAAACCTGCCAAGTTTTCTTTGAACTCTTTCGCGTATTCCGCGAAGAGATTTCCGGCTGCGTCCAAGCCGTCATTGATAGCTTTGAAATCCTTGTCAAAGGTGGGAATTTCCTCGTCGAAAGTCCGAGTTAATTTTTCCACCTCTGGGGCCGCCCTTTCCCTCGTGTCCGGGTCGGACACAATGGGCTGGCTGGGCTCTGGGGGCTTGGTGGTGTGGGTTGCAGTAGGCTCTTCCGCCATCGTGCTTGGCGTGTCCGGGGCGACGGCGGGAGAAGGTTGGCTGCCTCGGCTCGAAGAAACCTTGTGTTTCTTCAGCTTCTTCGGCTTCAGGGTGGAAGGTGGCAGGCTAAAAACATAAAAAACCGGAAAAGGTCAAAACACCGAAGATGGATGAAAAAAGTTCCCATAAAAGAAAATTCCAGAAGAAAGAACCTGGAGGTGGCGACGGGGATTCCGTCAAGATCGATAATTTCGTCCGAGGAAGTTATCTTCTTGCGCTTGCGTCCACCTGTAGCGGCGGTGCGCAGCGCGTCCAGCTCAGCCTCAGACACCAAGTCCGAGTCTGAAAGATCCTCGAACTGTCGAACAAATAAGATCAAAATCAGGAGCTAGGAAATCCGAGATAAAATAGAACTGTACCCAAATGACTGAAAAATTACCTTGGGAACCGGATTTTCGGCCGTGTACATTGGCCGACTCTCTGTGTATTGGTCGCGCGATGCGACCAACTGGTTGATGCGCCGCCTAAGTTCCTTTGCGGGCCATTCCTTGGCGGATGTCCGCATCGGATCGTTGGCTCCCGTGTATTCACACAGGAAACGGCCGCTGTGGTTGGCTAGTGGCTGGATCCGCCTAATCAGCCAGCATAGAACCGTGTCCATGCCGGTTAGAGGCGGATCCATGGAGGTGAGCTTGGCGATGCGCCGCTTGATCTTTAGCAGATCTGGCGGCAGAACTTGGACGGCTTCTGTTCCCCAGTTATCCTGGGGAACGGCGGCGGAGTTCACAAAAGGTGGAACCCCGACGGCCTTTTTAGGAAAAGGCACGTCGGGATGATAGAAGAAAGAACCCGTCCAAAATTTGACGGATTCTGAAGTTTTGATCTTGGGGAACCAATCCTCTCGGAATCTCCGAAGAGTGAAGGATATAGTTCCGCAAGTTGGGAGTGCGCCCTCCGAAGAGTTTCGCTTAACTCCAAAACAGTACATCCAGAAATCTAACCTAGGTTCTAGCCCTAAGTAGCCTTCGAACAAGGCCTGAAAGCCGGCCATGTACAGAATGGAATTGGGGGGAAGATTATGGGGCTGGATGTTGTAGTGAGAGAACCTGGAGGAAGAAAGAACATGGTGGAAGTCCCATACCTCGCAAAAGGTGGGAAGAAAGGAGTACCCTTTCGCCATCTCGTGGCGCGGGTTCGGTTTCTTCTTCTGGCATCCGCCATTTCTTCTTGAGAACCAGGCCCTCCTTTTCCAAGTTTGGAAGGAGAGCCGGGGGAATACTGCAGGCACTCCAGTTGCCTGCAGATTCCGCTTCCTCGTCCGCTCCGGCGGCGGCGGCGGCGGCGGCCTCCGCGGCGGCGAGTTCGTCGCCGAGGAGCTCGATCTTTTCCTCCGCCGTTTCAGGTGCAAACGGCGGGGTTGTCGCGGCGCTCGATCCCGCAATGTCCGCGGCGGTGGAAATGTTTCCTCCACCCGCCGCGGAAGCAGCAGTCTTCTCCGGCTTGCCGCCGGCGTGCTTAGGCGATCCTGGTTGCGGATCCAGGTCGCTGACGAGCTCGTCGATGGCGGCGCGGGTCGGTGACGGCGGCGAAGAGGCCATCTTTTGGTGGTGCTTTGCGTTTCGGTGCGTTTGATGCTAAGCGCGCCTGGGACAAGGACTTGCTCTCGAGCTCGCGTGCGTGGCAATGGCGTAGGCAGTGTGGGAGTGAGGAAAGTTTCGGAGGAGGACGATGATGGCTATTTATAGCCAGATATCCGTTTAGATACGTGCCAACGGCTCTTTTGACCGTTGGATGTTCGACGCGTGTCGCTCGCGGAAAATCCGGGAAACGAAACGACAGGGGAATGATGGCTATCTCCTCGTTTCTCGTGAGAATCTGTCAGAGATACGTTGCAGGGTTTCCCGCGTGAAACCAAGCGGCGCTTGCGTCAGCATGATTAAAGCGCTGATGTCATAAGTTCCTTTTCCGCGAAGGATCGCAAGAAGAAAAGCCGGATTTTCATAGTTCCGAGTTTTATGTTACCATCTCCTTCAAAAGGAAAGAAGAAAGAATCAAGACTGCTGAATTAAGTTTTCCCGGACAAAATGTATTTGACGAAAGGCGAAGTATCAGAGTTTTGATCCTTCCTGGGGGCTACTGTCGGATATATACTGAATAGGGGTATAGAAGATGGTAGGAAAAAGAGCCGGACTACCAGGGTGGCCTACATGGTAATGGGCTTAGGTCCATTGGGCGGCCCAGTAGTGCGACGCGCAGAAGCCGGATTCTAGAAGAACCCGGATCACGACCCACGTGATCTGGCTTTGAGGAGAAGACGGATTCCTTACTTTCCAAGTTACAAGTTAAACGTAGTCTTCTAGGTTTCTTGTTCTGTAAGCCCTAATCCGGCTATTATATAAAGCCGGACGGGAGATAGATTAGATAGGTTCTAGGTTCAAGTTTCACGAGCTAAACCTCTACGCAACTCGCCGAGAAGCTCATCCTCGTCGAGTAGCTAGATCTATTCCCTCACACTGTAACCCTGTTATACGGGCTTTAGTCCCAATTAGTGAGAAGTGCAGGAGTAGGTACGCCGTACTGTCGCGACGTACCGAACCTGGGTAAAATCCCGTGTTCCGTTTTACTACGCTATCCCGTTACCCCACGTCTCTACCGTAGTCTCATGGCACCCCAGTCTATGAAAACTACTACGATGTCTCGACAGACACCTGCGCCACTAATGATGTGCCCCAAATACTCCAGCAGTGACTGAGCAAATAAGCATTTCGACCTTTTGATTTCCAGTTTGTTTTCCTGTAGGATTTCCAGAACATGTCGCAGAAGGGCCAGGTGGGTTTCCAAGGTTGGCGTATACACCAATATGTCATCCATGAACACGAGAGCCCCATGCCGCACAAGCTTGTCAAATATGACATTCATGACACCTTGGAACGTGGCAGGTGCGCCCGTGAGCCCAAAGGGCATAACCAAGAACTTGTATAGGCCCTGGTGGGTACGAAACGCCGTTTTGTGTTCCTCTCCCGCTGCCATTCTAATCTGATGATACCCCGAGCTCAAATCAAGTTTACTGAACCATTTGGCGCCTGCGAGCTCATCTAGTAGTTCGGCCACCACCGGCAAAGGATGTTTATTTTTGATTGTAAGCGAATTCAGCTGTCGATAGTCCACACAGAAACGCCACGTGCCATCCTTCTTGCGAACTAAGAGAACAGGTGAGGCGAACGGACTGGTGCTGCGGCGGATTGTCCCGTGTTTCAGCATGGACTGCACTTGCTTTTCAATCTCAGACTTCTGATGTGGCGCATATCGATTTGGGTGAACATTGACGGGTTGTGCTCCCGACACTAAGGGCACTCTATGATCACAGTCGCGTGAGGGTGGTAATTCCACGGGATCGCCAAAGAGAGAATCAAATTCCGTCAGGACTTGTTGTACTTCCACTGGCATAGCTTCGACACCTTCAGTCATCATGATCGAATGAATTTTTTTCTCCTGGTGAACCGGCTGGACCTGCACACATTCAATCACAGCTCCCCTTTTTAATAGCCCGTGTAATTTTGCTGCAGAAACTGGCTTGCACTCACTCGATGTCTCCTTAATCCCTTCCAACTTAATGCGGCGGTTATTGTGTATGAATTTCATCCATCGTGCCTTCCAATGCACCGACATCGGACTGTGCTCCTCCAGCCAGTCTGCACCCAGTATCATGCCATAGCAGGGAAGTGGCAGCACCTGGAAATCTTGGGTGAAAGAGTGGCCCTGACACAACCAGTTCAGGTTGGGCATGATGCGAGAGCTGACAAGTGTTGATCCATTGGCAGCAACGAAACGAGCCGGTGGCACTTCTACAGTCTCGCGGTCCAACTTCTCCGCTAGCCCGGTGCCGATGAACGATGCATTTGCGCCTGAATCAACAAAAATTGCAACGTGTTGCTTATCCACCATGCCATAGAGACGCATGGTGCGGCGCTGGCATTATGGTGTCTTTTCTGTCGAAGGACCGAGCAGACAGAAGTCTTCATCTGCGCTTGATGAACTATTAGTTGACTTAGCATCCTCGGTGTCACTGTGTAATACTTCCAGCAATTCTTCCATGATGTGGAGAGGAATTTGAGCTGGGCATTTATGAGTTTTGCTCCATTTCTCTCCACAGGTAAAACACAGCCCCTTAGCTCGCCGGTATGACCTCAATGCTTCTAGTTTATCACCATCTTGTTTCTTGTCCTCTGTGCGATTCTGAGGCTTGATCTTATCTGAGTGATGCCTCTGTCTGTCTTTGTACCCTTGTTTGAAACCTGAGAACTGTTTATCTGCTTCAATTTCTGTCTCCTGCAAAGCAGCCAACAAACTCGCAGTATCGACCTCTTTTGGACAATGTAATATAACTTCAGAACGAATTTCAGGACACAAGCCAGCAATGTATCTCTCAACGAACAAAACCTCACTCGTGTCAGGATCCTCGAACAGAATCTGATGTTTCAAGGTGTTAAAACGTGTTGTGTATTCAGTGATCGATCCCACCTACATCAACATTGTCCGTGTTAAAACTTCCTACATCAACATTGTCTGTGCTTTCAAGATGCATGTTTATGTGGAATATGGGCACATTTAAACAAACTATGACATGGATTCGACCATAACACCCGTCATTTGGCCCGAAACCCTCAACGTTCGGAGGAGATAGCTTATTTTTGTGAACACATTTTTAACACAACTGTCGTATTCCAAGTTTATTATTTTTGGTGTATACTAGGACATATATAATGACACCACGCAAAGGTCTTGCATCATTTTGGGTTGTTTTGAATTTTTTAGAATTTTCTAAACCGGATTTAGGAAAAAATTCAAGACGACGGGCATGACCGTTCGTAGCTAGAGGTTGAATATTTAGAAACTCTTGGTGTATCTATGATGAAATAGGTAGTTGTGTACCTAAAAATGATTTTTCCAAAAATCATGAGCAAACTATGAGGTACATATAGTTCAAATTTGACCAGTTTCCACCGAAATCGGCAGAAACTTGTGTTTTTCAAAAGAGGTGGATGGAAACCTTTTCATATGAAACAAATTGGTTATTTGTGCATATAACATGGTCTAGTATTTTCAAAAAAATTAGCTCTCAAGTTTTGCAACATATTTGTGGTAGGTCCTTCACAAAAAACTCATTTTTACACTCAGAAAATAAAAAATGCCTTTTTTATTCAATAAAAAGAAAAACTTCCTCCGTCAACATTGTTCGTGCTTCCAAGATGCATGTTTGTGTGGAATATGGGCACATTTAAACACCCGTCATTTGACCCGAAACACTGGAATGTTCAGAGGAGATAGGTTATTTTTGTGAACACATTTTCAACACAATTATCGTATTCCAAATTTATAATTTTTGGTGTATACTAGGACATATATAATGACACCACGCGAGGTTATTGCATCATTTTGGGTTGTTTTGAATTTTTTGGAATTTTCTAAACCGGTTTGAGGAAAAATTCAAGAGGCGGGCACGACCGTTCGTAGCTAGGGGTTGAATATTGAGAAAATCTTGGTGTATTGATGACCCACAAGTATAGGGGTTGTATCGTAGTACTTTCGATAAATAAGAGTGTCAAACCCAACAAGGAGCAGAAGGTGTTGACAAGCAGTTTCGATGAAGGAATAACTGTAAATACTGGAAAATAGATTTGTAGGGTTTTTTGATATTGTAGATAAATAAAGTACGAGTAAATAAAATGCAGTAATAATAATTGCAGCAAGTGACCCAATCCTTTCTTCAGCAAAGGACAAGCCGGTGAGTTTACTTATGATTAACAAACGTTCTCGAGGACAGACGGGAGGTTTCTGTCAAGTGCTTTTGTTCCATGCAGCTGAGTAATGTTCGGTGTTTTGATAAGTGTTGTGTGGGTGAACCTATGCTAATGTACCGTCCCATCCAAGACTAATACATACTTGTGATTATACCCCTTGCAAGCATCCGCAACTACAAGAAAGTAATTAAGAAATAAATCTAACCACAGTTTTAAACTCCGGGATCCTACGCTCCCTCGTGTAATGGTTTCCTAAAGGGGGTTTAGGTTTCTGGCACTCCGGCAACTCCACAATTAGTAGCCAAATACACGATGCATTCCTTTAGGCCCATAAATGGTGAAGTATCATGTAGTCGATGTTCACATGACACCACTAGAAGAATAACACCACAACTTAAATATCAAACATTAAATATTATTCAACATTACGTCACTACTAAGAACTTGACTTCTCCCGTGTCCTCAAGAACAACACGAACTACTCACAACACATCGTATAGATCATGATCAGAGGTGATATAATGGATGATAACAATCTGGTCATAAAGTGCAAACACCGATAAATCTCACAAGCATCAACTATTAACAAGTAATCCACGCCGGGAGAGAGATCTAATGCAAAACAACGATATAGGCCCCTGATTGTTACAGCGGGATGAAGGTGGATGATGAGGGTGATGGTTCTGGTGGTGATGATGATGATGATGACGATCTTGATGATGCCCGGAGTGCTGACGGTAACGATGGCGGTGATTTCCCCTCTCCGGAGAAGAATTTCCCCGGCAGATTTCTCCCTGCGAGAGATATTTTCTCTCTCGGGTGTTTTCCGCCCCGTGGTGGCGGAACAATAATTCTTCGAGGATGGAATGAGGCTTAGGGTTTTCTCGGGGACAGGCACGCCAAAGTTGACCCCCAGAGGTGGGCCAGGGTGGCCACACCCTAGGTGGCGCGGCCAGGGGGCGCCACCCCTAGGTGTGGGCCCCTGGTGGGCCCCCTCTGGCTCTCCTTCTGGCTGGGTTCCTCCTCTGAACTTTTAGGAACCCCCGGATGTCCCCTTCTTCTTCTGATCTTCTGAAATATGGTATCTCGGCGGCGCTTTTTCCATAAGATTTCAGGTCCCGGTGTTTATTCTCCAAAAATTATAAAACATGCAAAATAAGATAAAATAACATAAGAGATGCATCATAACATGAAATATGTCGATGAATAATAGAAAATTATGATATAAAATAGTGATGCAAAATGGAAGTATCAACTCCCCCCAAGCTTAGACCTCGCTTGTCCCCAAGCGGAACTGAACTCATAAAACATGACCACAGGTTTATGGAGTGAAGAGTCGATAAATAAAATATGGACAAGAAGCATCACATTTACCTATGCACCAATCATTACAGACAACAACTTTCTCTCATATAACTTAACTTGAAACAAGTAAAGGGAGTCACAAACAAAGATGCAAAAAAGAGAATCAAAATTGGTAATGGCAAACTTCGTTCTTGGTCAAAGAGCATTTATTGAAATTATACTTACTAGCATATGTGCCCGTGCGTTGCAACGGGAGAAAAATTATTTGCAATATTAAAAATAGAACTACAGGAAAACATAAGATGCATGATAATTGACTCATGGGGTTCACATATCGAATTTGCCGCCATCGCCCACTCCTTCCCCCTCCTACTTTTCAGACGTTCGTATAAAAATGTCTCAAGCCTTACCTCTTTGGAATATATGATATGTAGCATAACCCTTTATGATGACAGTGTCACCATGGGAGAACCCAATGTCCTAGTTTAGAGAGTCGACGGAGTTGTCATCCTTTGTGGCCTCGTCGGCCAATAGCCGGTTTGGCTCCAAGAAAGAGTTGCACGATGGTGTTGCGTCATTGATGGCTTCATCGACCACCAGCCGGTTCGGCTACTTATTCCTCTAAAAAAATCACCGTGGAGTAGCCCTTCTTCCCGCTCGTATGCGCAAACTGATTCGAAAAAATGTGCAAGTTCTGATCTGTATGTTCCAATCCGTAAGTTTAACATTTTGGGTTCCGAGTGGTGTAATTTGTTTAATTAAACCCCGATTATAAATTGGTCCACGCATCCAATCGGCACTCACATTGTGTTAATATGGTACTTCTAATTTAATGAGAAATGCGAAACCTTATATGTTGGATGAAAAATATCGGCTCAAATAGTCTGGGTGAGATATCTAGACATCGAAAAGAGTACTAAACCTCGGTGCAAAAAAAATGACTTAAATCTATAGTAATTTCTTTGACGGACTAAATCTATGGCAGTTAGTTTCAGAGCCTTATATGAAGTTCTGAACTATCAATTTTTGTAAGAAAAACTATCGATCATTTTTCGTAGACGTACTCATGTACTCCCGTCCTGTCCACCCTGGCGCCGTGTGTGTCATGCATCTTAGGATCAATAAAAACCATATCAAAACAAACTATTTCACCATTAATGATGAATATCAATCTGTGTCTAGCTTCTTTGATTAATTAAGTAAAGATAGCAAAAAATGCCCGTGCGTTTCTACGGTCGTTGTCGGATATATACTGAATAGGGGTATAGAAGATGGTAGGCAAAAGAGCCGGACTACCAGGGTGGCCTACATGGTAATGGGCTTAGGTCCATTGGGCGGCCCAGTAGTGCGACGCGCAGAAGCCGGATTCTAGAAGAACCCGGATCACGACCCACGTGATCTGGCTTGGAGGAGAAGACGGATTCCTTACTTTCCGAGTTACAAGTTAAACGTAGTCTTCTAGGTTTCTTGTTCTGTAAGCCCTAATCCGGCTATTATATAAAGCCGGACGGGAGATAGATTAGATAGGTTCTAGGTTCAAGTTTCACGAGCTAAAGCTCTACGCAACTCGCCGAGAAGCTCATCCTCGTCGAGTAGCTAGATCTATTCCCTCACACTGTAACCCTGTTATACGGGCTTTAGTCCCAATTAGTGAGAAGTGCAGGAGTAGGTACGCCGTACTGTCGCGACGTACCGAACCTGGGTAAAATCTCGTGTTCCGTTTTACTACGCTATCCCGTTACCCCACGTCTCTACCGTAGTCTCATGGCACCCCAGTCTATGAAAACTACTACGATGTCTCGACAGTTGGCGCCCACCGTGGGGCAAACGACGTCAGGCGTGAAATTCCGATCTGGGATACTCGGCGGAATTGGAAGATCGATCACTGTCGGAAGCTTCGAATTCGACGACGACGTTGGGCGCTTCCTCGACAACGGATCCTACATACCGGCGCAAAACCACCTGGTAAGTGCCTGCGTGTTACCGATTGGATCTGCTAACATCTTATCGGACTAACTGCAGAGGCAATGGGGTTTTGCGGTGGAAGCAAATTTATCCCACCCGCCCTATACCCAGTCGAAGACGACTATGATGCCGGATTTTGCTCAGATCGCCGACAAAACAGTGATACGCACTTTATCGGCATGGTGCAATCCGAAATCGCTGAAAACACGGATGACGGAAATCCCGTGCAAGAGGCAGATAACAACCTACCCGTCATAGAGACGGAAGAACCAATACCCGTCACAGAGACGGAAGATCCGACATCCGTCAACCAGACGATGAACTCGGAAACAGAGTCCGTGCTTGCCGCCATAGAGGCGAGATTGGAGTCGAAAACCGGATCGGATAACTTCGACTCCGAAGACGAAGACGATGATGCCTTCGTAAGAAAAGTTAAGTCCTTTCAAGAGGGATTCCATGAAGTGCTAATGGCAAAACCAGCTGATACAACGGGTGCCGATAGCCAGGAAAGCCCTAAAACTCCTCCGCCAGTGGAAGAGAGAGAAGACGGAGAAACTTCTCCGATATTCCCTAATGTCAAGGAGATGACAGAAGATGAACCTGTCAAAAAACCTCCTTCTTCCAAGAAAAAGCACCGTGCTTCTAAAAAACTCCAGTACAAACTCCGGAAGAAAAAGTCAGCTGATCTCGCTGATGAAAACCTGGAAGTTGGAGATATTAGTGGCACAAAGCCCGCGGAAAAGAAATCTAAGGAAATCACCGCTCTGCCAATGACAGAACTGGAAGAGCAAGAACTATTACAAACACCAGTGGGACCAGATGAACCCCCTGGGATGCTGGAAGCCAGGAGACAAGCTTTCCAACGGCAACAGCAACATCTGCTTACATCTCGGCAACATCTCCAACAAACTCATAATGACATCAAAGTCATGAAGGAAGAAATAGAGGAGTACGAGAGAAAGCATAGATCTGCCTTAAAACCTACTAGGTTACCCGGAATCGCAAAACCGGAAGAACTGCCGCCAAAAGAAAGGTTTTATAACCCATCTTGGCAAAAGCAGTTAAACGGCAAAGATGCCAAGGGCGAACCAATATACAAAACCGCAGCGGAAAACGCGGAAGCAGCGTTTGCCATCCTAAATAACGATCTGTACTCCAACGGGGAAAAACTCCAAGGGGTGTATGCTTTCCTAGGAAAAGCATTACAGCAGCAACACCGAGGACAAGAGCGATCAGGGAGGCTGCATGATAACTCCGCCCTCTGCAAAACAGTTACTTGCGCTGCTGGAGCACCTGGACCGGAAGAACCCGGAGATTCGGATAAAAAAGAGGTCCGAGAAAAGACAAGAAAAACCCCGACAACCGGGACGCAGCGTCTAGAACCGGACCTCATCTCCCGAAAGATGGATATAAACCACACGATCGGGAAGACAAACACCGGAATGACGGCAAAATAATGCCACCTCCGAGAAACCCAGCTGAAAAAGCTGGAAGATACGATACACCTCACAGACGTGAAAGATCTCGGACACCGCCTAAAGATAAGGAAAGGTACAGGAGCAGGACTCCACCTAATCCCAGGGGGCGTGACAACGGAAGAGATAGAGATAACCTCGGAAAAGCGCGTCCGCGCAACAATGGAAAAGAAAGGAGCAGATCCCCTTCTGTCCATTCAGCCGGGAGATATTCTGCACATATTGATAGAGCAGAAAAGGATGATCTATACTTTGGTCCTAAGTGTTTTACTGACAGGATCCGAAGGATAACCCTGCATTCTGGCTTCGCCAAAGTTGGTCCAACCTACCAAAAATACCGGCAGTACAAACCCGGATACCTGGCTTTCAGATTATTACACAGCCGTCCAAATCAACAACGGGACAGACCTGGAAGCTGTCAAGTTTCTTCCCCTAATGTTGCTAGACGGAGCCAGAGCTTGGATCAATGGTTTACCATCAAGAACTGTCGACAGTTGGGATGATATGGCGAGAGTATTTACTCAGCATTTTCGGGGAACATACAAATGCCCAAATAGCATCAACCAGCTGAACCGTTGCACCCAATTTGAAGACGAACCATACGTGGATTTCATCTCCAGATGGACTGCGATGAAGAATAGTTGCTCTGGAGTAACTGACGTACAAGCAATGCATGCTTTCGTCAATGGCCTAAAACCCGGACTTGTACCGTTCATGGTTGGTTCTAAAAAGCACAAAGATCTCGGATCTATGCTTACAACCGCTAATGAGCATGCTGCAGCCGAAGATGATATCAGAGCAAGAGGAGGCAATATTGAGTCACTGATACTGGCCAAGAAAACACCTCGTTCTGATAAAAAAGGAACTCCGGAGTCAACAACAAAGCCCAAGGAGGTCAACATAGCCTTTAGAGGAGAAAAGGTGAACAAGTGGAAAGGCCGCAGTCCAGATCCAATCAATTACACTCCCGAAGAATGGAGAGAATTAAGTCGGAACCCTGCGTCCACCACTCTCAGTTTGGGAAACCAACCCACACAACGCGCAATGCCGGCTAACAAGCATATGAAAGGCAATGCAGGATCCGGAAATAAAGGGAAGGGTTCCAAGAGGAAACCTGCCAAACAAAAGCCAGAAGCTGAAAAAGAAGACAGTGAATCGGACACTGATGACAAAATCCAGGAACAACAGCGAAAGGCGAACCCAAATTTCCGAGAGTTGACGGAGAAGCAATGTTAACTTTCCTAGCAACCCCGTCAGCAAAGGTGGCCAAAAGAACACTTCGAGAAATAAACGCGGTTGTTCCTGCGACCCCGAAATTCTTGAAGTACTCCAACACACCGATAATCTGGGATCAGTCAGATCATCCCGGAAATATCCCTGAACCCGGCACACAAGCTCTTGTTGTAAGCCCTATTGTTCAAAACACTAGGCTAAGAAGAGTGCTGATGGACGGAGGATCCAGCATCAACATAATGTACCTGGATACACTGAAGCACTTGAAGATCTCCGAGTCCCACCTCAACTACAGCAATATACGCTTCCACGGCATTGTTCCTGGCAGGCAAGCACGATCCCTAGGAGAAATTTCCCTAGATGTCACCTTCGGAAATAAAGATCACTTCCGGCAGGAAAAAGTATCCTTCGAAGTAGTGCCGTTCGAAAGCGTGTATCACGCAATACTCGGACGTCCGGCTTTCGCCAAATTTATGGCAAGATCTTGCTATATCTACAACAAGCTGAAGATGCCAGGACCCAAAGGAGGAGTAATCACCATTGCCGGTGATTTCAAGCTGGCAAACGAGTTGGAGAAAGAAAACGCCCTTTGCGCTCAGAGAGTTATAGCAAGGGAGGAACTGAAGGAATTAGCCAAGGAGGTATCGCCGAAAGAAATGCCGGCAGGAAAAGAAACTCGAAAGCCAACAGATAGCTTCAAGGCGTCCGAGAATACAAGACAGGTAATCCTAGATCCCAAAGATCCGACAAAATTTGTCGTCGTAGGGACTGGGATGACCGACAAATAGGAAGGCGAGCTCATCAAGTTCCTCCGTGAGAACTGGGATATTTTCGCCTGGTGTCGACCTGACATGCCAGGCGTACCCAGGGAACTTGCTGAGCACCAACTCAAGGTTATTCCCGGATCAAAACCCGTCAAACAAGGTCTCCGTCGATTTGACGGAAGAAGACGGAAGGCTATTGGCAAGGAAATTATCCGGCTTTTAGCAGCGGATTTTATCAAGGAAGTAATCCATACTGATTGGTCCGCAAATCCGGTATTAGTGCCGAAGAAAGACACCACCGCTCTTAGAATGTGTATAGATTACACAGGACTGAACAAGTTGTGTCCGAAAGATAGGTTTGCGTTACCGCGAATCGATCAAATAATAGACGCCACTGCAGGCTCTGAGCTTTTATGCTTTTTGGATGCATACTCCGGGTACCACCAAATACGCATGAAAAAGGAAGATCAAATCAAGACTTCTTTTATAACCCCGTATGGGACGTACTATTACGTAACCATGCCTTTTGGCCTGAAGAACGCAGGTGCAACCTACCAGCGTTGCATGCAACGCTGTTTGCATAGTCAAATTGGCAGAAACGTCCATGTTTACGTGGACGATATCGCTGTCGTAACCAAGGAAAAAGATACACTCCTTGAGGATTTGCGAGAAACCTTCGAAAACTTGCGCACTTACAAGATGAAGTTGAATCCATCTAAGTGCGTATTCGGGGTTCCCTCAGGAAAACTTCTGGGTTTCATCGTTTCTCACAGAGGAATAGAAGTTAACCCGGAAAAGATCAAGGCAATCTTGAATATCTCAAAGCCTACATGTGTAAAAGATGTCCAAAGATTGACGGGTTCCGCTGCAGCCGTCAGCAGGTTTATTAGTCGGCTGGGGGCTAAAACCTTACCACTTTACAAGATGCTGAAAAAATTCGACAAAGTCAAGTGGATTGCGGAAGCCTGGGAACGTATAGAAAGTTATGTACCTTTCCGTACTTAGTTCAATTCTATGTAAACATCTTTTGAGATCATGAAATAAAGTTGTCGGAATGCTGTCATCCATATTCTTTATAAGTGCAAAGTGTTTCCGCCTGATCTATTTCCCAATGATCTTACAAATTTCTCAACGTTAACCCGAATTGTGCTTGCGTACTCGGCGTTACAAAACTGAATGATTTTTCAGCCTGTTAACGGCTAAGGGAAACTTGAATTGCCTGTGTGCCCAAGTTTCACTTAAAAAACTTTCCTTAAATTCTCTAAGTCTTATCTGATTGTGTGTGTGTTGGGTTATTGGAACTAGTTAGTAAAAATGCCTTTAGCATGATCCATGTTTCCGAGTTTTAAAAAACTGCTTGGTTCGTCCCCAGTTACTCGGCATGAAGATTCATATTGCTATTTGAGCCATTTCAAACACTAAGGACAATTAAAGCATACACACCAGAGAACCTAGAAGATAGAGGAATGATAAAACCCAAAAAAATTTGCAAAGATTTTCATAATTTAAACTGCAAAAGATGGAAGTTTCATTCATATAAAAAGAAGCATTACATTTTGGATTACATTGAGAGAATAGTAATGCTCCTATTGTCTACTTTTTCTATCCAGGTTCCAGGTGACCCTTCAAGCATCTGACTCCTCCTCGCTGCTTTCGTCTTGAGGGATTGGAGGAATCTCTGCTTCTGGATAGTTGATGGAAATGTTTACCATGGAGGCAATCTGGGTGGCGTGGCCCTTGACTTCACCAAAGATGGTGTTTCGCTGCATATCCGTGTATCCTTGAGGGACACCGGACGCCACGCGCCAGGATTTAGCACTAGGGTAGTGCATGCGCATGAGGCCAAGAGCCATGCGCGCACCACCCCGTGCAGCGGAGCGAAGGAAAGATTCCTTCGACTCCGCGACCTCCATGATGGCACCCGGAAGCTTTCCAACCTCCGAGCACTCCCCAGATTTCTCGGGAAGAAACTTGTCTACTAGCTGCGTTGCAGCAGCCTTCATCAAATTCCATGTCTCCCCGAAAGCTCGGATGCCTGCAGCCCGAGTGCCATCTGGGGTATCTCCTGGTTTTTTCCAATAAAACACCCAAAAGGGTTAGACAGAAAACCAGAGAAAGTAAAACATGGAAGAATGGTACATAAGTTAGAAATTTACCAATGAGCTTGTCGATCTCGGAAACTTCCTCCAGGCGAAGGTTCAGAGCATCGGTCAAATCCCGGATGGTGGATTTGTCCTTCTCCGCTGCTCGGAAGCCTTGGAATTGGAAACTCCAAGGGCCAGGTTGCTGGCTTCCAAGTCTGTTGAGCTTTCACAAGGTTCTTGTGAAGCTCAACATTCTCCTTGCGGAGAATTTCGGCATTGCCAGAATCTTCTGCTGCTTGTTTAGCCTCAGCCAATGCAGCTGAAAAGCAAGGGAAAAATCCGAGTTAGCTAGCTTCTCGGAAAAAACTTAGGCAAATAATTGAATCGGAAATTTCAAAAGGAAAATGTTCACCTTGTGTTTCCGACAATGCGAGCTTAGCTGATTCCAGCTCTGCCTCCCTTTCTTCAAGAATAGAGAGAAGACTTCTAACTTCTTTATTCTTGATGGTAAGCTTCCGGAAAACTTCCCTGTTGATGGCTTCCGAGGTTTGCTGAAACATGGCAAGGAGAAGAGTGAGTACAAAAAGCATCAAAGCAAAAAGCACGCATTTTAATTAATGCTTGGGGGCTAGAGTTATATATACCTGGCTCATGCGCTGCAAACCTGCCAAGTTTTCTTTGAACTCTTTCGCGTATTCCGCGAAGAGATTTCCGGCTGCGTCCAAGCCGTCATTGATAGCTTTGAAATCCTTGTCAAAGGTGGGAATTTCCTCGTCGAAAGTCCGAGTTAATTTTTCCACCTCTGGGGCCGCCCTTTCCCTCGTGTCCGGGTCGGACACAATGGGCTGGCTGGGCTCTGGGGGCTTGGTGGTGGGGGTTGCAGTAGGCTCTTCCGCCATCGTGCTTGGCGTGTCCGGGGCGACGGCGGGAGAAGGTTGGCTGCCTCGGCTCGAAGAAACCTTGTGTTTCTTCAGCTTCTTCGGCTTCAGGGTGGAAGGTGGCAGGCTAAAAACATAAAAAACCGGAAAAGGTCAAAACACCGAAGATGGATGAAAAAAGTTCCCATAAAAAAAATTCCAGAAGAAAGAACCTGGAGGTGGCGACGGGGATTCCGTCAAGATCGATAATTTCGTCCGAGGAAGTTATCTTCTTGCGCTTGCGTCCACCTGTAGCGGCGGTGCGCAGCGCGTCCAGCTCAGCCTCAGACACCAAGTCCGAGTCTGAAAGATCCTCGAACTGTCGAACAAATAAGATCAAAATCAGGAGCTAGGAAATCCGAGATAAAATAGAACTGTACCCAAATGACTGAAAAATTACCTTGGGAACCGGATTTTCGGCCGTGTACATTGGCCGACTCTCTGAGTATTGGTCGCGCGATGCGACCAACTGGTTGATGCGCCGCCTAAGTTCCTTTTGCGGGCCATTCCTTGGCGGATGTCCGCATCGGATCGTTGGCTCCGTGTATTCACACAGGAAACGGCCGCTGTGGTTGGCTAGTGGCTGGATCCGCCTAATCAGCCAGCATAGAACCGTGTCCATGCCGGTTAGAGGCGGATCCATGGAGGTGAGCTTGGCGATGCGCCGCTTGATCTTTAGCAGATCTGGCGGCAGAACTTGGACGGCTTCTGTTCCCCAGTTATCCTGGGGAACGGCGGCGGAGTTCACAAAAGGTGGAACCCCGACGGCCTTTTTAGGAAAAGGCACGTCGGGATGATAGAAGAAAGAACCCGTCCAAAATTTGACGGATTCTGAAGTTTTGATCTTGGGGAACCAATCCTCTCGGAATCTCCGAAGAGTGAAGGATATAGTTCCGCAAGTTGGGAGTGCGCCCTCCGAAGAGTTTCGCTTAACTCCAAAACAGTACATCCAGAAATCTAACCTAGGTTCTAGCCCTAAGTAGCCTTCGAACAAGGCCTGAAAGCCGGCCATGTACAGAATGGAATTGGGGGGAAGATTATGGGGCTGGATGTTGTAGTGAGAGAGAACCTGGAGGAAGAAAGAACATGGTGGAAGTCCCATACCTCGCAAAAGGTGGGAAGAAAGGAGTACCCTTTCGCCATCTCGTGGCGCGGGTTCGGTTTCTTCTTCTGGCAGCCGCCATTTCTTCTTGAGAACCAGGCCCTCCTTTTCCAAGTTTGGAAGGAGAGCCGGGGGAATACTGCAGGCACTCCAGTTGCCTGCAGATTCCGCTTCCTCGTCCGCTCCGGCGGCGGCGGCGGCGGCGGCCTCCGCGGCGGCGAGTTCGTCGCCGAGGAGCTCGATCTTCTCCTCCGCCGTTTCAGGTGCAAACGGCGGGGTTGTCGCGGCGCTCGATCCCGCAATGTCCGCGGCGGTGGAAATGTTTCCTCCACCCGCCGCGGAAGCAGCAGTCTTCTGCGGCTTGCTGCCGGCGTGCTTAGGCGATCCTGGTTGCGGATCCAGGTCGCTGACGAGCTCGTCGATGGCGGCGCGGGTCGGTGACGGCGGCGAAGAGGCCATCTTTTGGTGGTGCTTTGCGTTTCGGTGCGTTTGATGCTAAGCGCGCCTGGGACAAGGACTTGCTCTCGAGCTCGCGTGCGTGGCAATGGCGCAGGCAGTGTGGGAGTGAGGAAAGTTTCGGAGGAGGACGATGATGGCTATTTATAGCCAGATATCCGTTTAGATACGTGCCAACGGCTCTTTTGACCGTTGGATGTTCGACGCGTGTCGCTCGCCGGAAAATCCGGGAAACGAAACGACAGGGGAATGATGGCTATCTCCTCGTTTCTCGTGAGAATCTGTCAGAGATACGTTGCAGGGTTTCCCGCGTGAAACCAAGCGGCGCTTGCGTCAGCATGATTAAAGCGCTGATGTCATAAGTTCCTTTTCCGCGAAGGATCGCGAGAAGAAAAGCCGGATTTTCATAGTTCCGAGTTTTATGTTACCATCTCGTTCAAAAGGAAAGAAGAAAGAATCAAGACTGCTGAATTAAGTTTTCCCGGACAAAATGTATTTGACGAAAGGCGGAGTATCAGAGTTTTGATCCTTCCTGGGGGCTACTGTCGGATATATACTGAATAGGGGTATAGAAGATGGTAGGCAAAAGAGCCGGACTACCAGGGTGGCCTACATGGTAATGGGCTTAGGTCCATTGGGCGGCCCAGTAGTGCGACGCGCAGAAGCCGGATTCTAGAAGAACCCGGATCACGACCCACGTGATCTGGCTTGGAGGAGAAGACGGATTCCTTACTTTCCGAGTTACAAGTTAAACGTAGTCTTCTAGGTTTCTTGTTCTGTAAGCCCTAATCCGGCTATTATATAAAGCCGGACGGGAGATAGATTAGATAGGTTCTAGGTTCAAGTTTCACGAGCTAAAGCTCTACGCAACTCGCCGAGAAGCTCATCCTCGTCGAGTAGCTAGATCTATTCCCTCACACTGTAACCCTGTTATACGGGCTTTAGTCCCAATTAGTGAGAAGTGCAGGAGTAGGTACGCCGTACTGTCGCGACGTACCGAACCTGGGTAAAATCCCGTGTTCCGTTTTACTACGCTATCCCGTTACCCCACGTCTCTACCGTAGTCTCATGGCACCCCAGTCTATGAAAACTACTACGATGTCTCGACAGTCGTCATACGCGGATAATATATTGATGTTTGAAGTTGCACATAACAAATCAAGAAGTTCATAAGCTCAGTGATCCACATAAATGGCGAAGAATAATTCGTGGTCAAATCAGGAGCCGTGTGTGAATTTCAAAGATTTTCAATATCAAAATAGTAATAGTATTCTCTATTTGATGGAAGTGGTCGTTCATCAATAAATCAAAGACATGAAAGCATGTGAGAAAACAGAAAGGAAATTCTGCACAAACAATATGTAGTCTAATTCGAATAAACTCATTATGAAAAACCATTAATTCTTTGATTCTTTCTATAAATAAAAGATGCAACTAAGTTTTCCGTATGGAGAAACGGAAGCAGTTGTTCAAAAAAAAAATCCTGTCCTGATGCCCTCAGGTTGCCACGTCCATGGTAAAACTTACTCAGTATAGGATTTTGTCCATAGCTGGAGCACTAGTTCAGCAAAATAAGATGAGACCGCTGCACGTGAAAATCCTGAAGACAACGGATGAACGGAAAGACGATCACTCCGAGCCATTCACAGATCCCCGGAGCTCAAGCCATCGGCACGGGCATGGCCTCTCGCCTTCGAACGCAAGAAGGCCATGCCTCTCTCGCCGCCATACCTACTATCAGAGCAAGGCATGGCCATGGCTCTCTCGCCGCCATACCTACTACCAGAGCAAGACATGTTGCGTCCACTGCTGATATGCACTGTTGCGGCAACGCATGACCCACAAGTGGCAACCAAGGAAGAGCAGCTCCATCACGTGGTAGCACTAATGCATCGCTGGTTATTAAAAGAGCGCAAGACCCCGCGCGGCCGCCCGTCGTGGAGGCCAAGCGATGCGTACCGCCGCCCAAGCACCACTATAGGCCGGTTCTGAAGGATGTACTGTTCATCTTGTTAACCACGCGGACATCGCCGGGAAGAGGCAACTCTCCCACGCCTACTGCTGAGACGAACCACCAGGACGACGAGCACCGGGTTCTACGCGCGTAGTGGATTCTCGAGGAGACGCGGTGAACTTCTGTGGAGGCGGGCATCTCGGATGGCCAGGGGAGGGCCTTTCCGGCAGACGGCTGGTGCGGTCTCCCTAAAGACTACTGCATCGTGCACACCTGCACATAGGACGAAAACTCCATGCTCTGTCTCTTCACGCCGTCCAGCACAACAATACATATGAACGACGCGCTCTTAATCATGGAGACTTGCCATCGCATTGGCAAGAGGGTGGAGCCATCCTGTGGGCTGGACAACGAAGAAGGCGACGCGTCTAAAGTTGCTCATGTCGCTGGCGCTGAGCGTGGTTCGGCGTGTTGTGGAAACTCGCATATGTGCTCTTCACTGGTAGAAAATAGGCCTTTAGTCCCGGTTCGCAAAGGCCATTAATCCCGGCCGTGCAACCGGGACTAAATATGCGCGACTAAAGGCCCTTTAGTCGCGCCTCTTACGAACCGCGACTAAAGGCCCGTCCACGTGGGCGCCAGGAGTCCGTCGGGGCGGAGGACGTTTAGTACTAAAGGCCTCCTCCGCAGGTTTAGGGTTTTAGCCCCCCCTAAACCTGATTTCTTTTTAATTTGTTTTGTTTTATTTCTTTTATATTTTATTTTGTGTTTTATTTTAATTTTGATGAAGTTTCAGTACGCATATATATTCTACGCTACTATATACATGCATATGAAATTTCAAACAAGAAGAATTCAATAGGAATATATAATATATATTCAATCTCGGGTGACCATATACAACTTCGAACAAGTTTCCATACACAATTAAGATGGATGACCATACACAACTTCGAACAACTTTCAATCTCGGAGATGCATATATATTTCTTCATCCTCGGTATAGTGTTCTCCTTTAGGATTGATGACTTCCCTCATGAAAAATCCTGCTAATTCCTCTTGAATTGGTCGGAAGCGAGCTTCTGGACTAAGCTTCCTCCACAAGTTATCCGTCGCCTTCCGCACGCTATCCGACGCCTTCCGCTCAGAGGTGTGTCTCCGGATGTTCTCACAAACATAGTATCCACATAGATTGGTCCCCGGTGGCTGCTTATCCACATTAACTAACCTTCTAAAATCTAGCTCATGTTTGAATTCACCGACAATTTCTTCTGAGAACCGTCTCCAAACCCTACAGGGAAAATATAATTAAATGAACAAGGGAGTTATTAGTTACTTGATATTAGGAAATGAACGAAAGAGACCGGTCGATATAGAGCGCAAATGATTGAAAATAATTACTTTTGCAGCATTTTTCTCATGTCGGCCCAACGCTTTGAATCCGAATCCATAGAGTCCATGATTAGAACTCTGGAGGCGTGAAGTTCAATATTTAGCAGAATCCAGTGGAACCTGCGGACACGTTACATGCACAGTCATGCATAACTCATCGATTAGACATACCATGCATGGAGTAAACAAAAGAGAATGGGCACAAGAGAGAAACACTCACCCAGAATGGTAAGGAAATAGAATATGACTTTTGAGTTGATGCTTTCTAAGAAACTTGTACAAGTCTTTCTCCACGTCTTCGGGGTGACGTTGTAACACATATCCATTAACGATATGTGGGTCAATGAACCCAACATCATGGATGTTTCTTATTTTACATTCCCAAATCTTCAATCTGCATAATAGCGTACATAACAATATAGTTACGACAATATATATATAGTGCAGGCAATGAAGGACGAGATGAGGTAGAAAGAAATCACTTACAGGACATAGCAACTCAGCATAGATTTGTCGAGCTCGCGCAGATTGAACATCTGGAACAATTCACTCATATGAAATTCTACAGAGTACCGTTTGGTGTGATGCTCGTCTGTAACATCCGCATAAACATATTCTTTGTCGGCCCATGTTATGTAATTCTTGTACCAACGTAGCAGATTTCGCATTTGTGGTGCTAGACTCTTTTCATGCGCAGGCTCGGCGAGAGGACCATTCCGCACATATTGTAATGCTACCTCACTAGTTGGCACATCCTCAAGGTCTAACGAGGCACGAAGATTCAAACCCATCTCGGTTGCTTGTTTCATGGCACTCGCTATAGTCAATCCAAGTGTTGCCGCAGCTGCTATGATCTCGGGGTCCTCTTCCGGACCGGCTTTCACTATGAGCGGGGGGATCGATTGTTTATTCTACATCTCGAGCTGGTCAACTTGTTTCCTGCTTTTTTTACTTTCTTCTTTCTCCTCCTTCAATGTTTCTGATTGCCTACGAAGTTCACGTCCATAGTCGTCAGGCATATTCAGCTCGGCTTGGGACGGTGTCGTCAAAAAATCCTTAGCCCACTTCTTTTGCTTCTTAGTGAATACTTGCTTGGGCTCAGGCTCTTTTATCGCCTTCGTATCCGCCTTCCATTTCTCATAATGAGAAGACGCAGCCAATTTGGTTTCAGCTTCACTAAGTTCCCAAGGCCTTGGGAGGAGAGGCTTCAGTGATGGCTCCGGTACCGTTGTGGTTTTAGGTACATAAGGGTCCGGGTTGATAGTCCAGGAGCGGGTTTCCTTGCTGTCCGTCTGCTTCTGCTTCTTCGCCGGAGGAGGATTGGGGGGCGGCGGCTGCTTACCCGCCGGAGGAGGATTGGGGGGCGGCGGCTGCTTACCCGCCGGAGATTGTGGATCGGGGGACAGCGTCGAATGGCGTGAAGGAGGTGTAGGTGAACCACCACCACCACCACCGCCACCACCACCACCACCACCACCATCGGAGGGGGGGTGGACTTGTTAGCCTTGGCGCCTCGCCTGGAAACACTATGTACTTCCTTTTCCATAGAATGATCTGGCGCTTGACATCTCCAAGTCTTCTCTCCCCTTCGGGTGTAGCTATGTCAATCTCCAGGTCCTCAAACACTTGGACTATGTCTTCCACCGTGACACGAGCATAGCCATATGCAATGGGGTTGTTGTGGTGGAGTGCTCCAGGTGTACAGGGTAAAGCACTGCTGGTAGCTACCTTCGTGGAAACGTTCCCCACGGGATAATGTAGATCACATTCTTTCATCTTCTTTACATCATTCACGGGGTAGTGAGGCTCCGGTGCACGAATCTCGATCTTCGGTGCATTAGCACCTGCAGGCGGGGCCTCCGTGGAAGCCACGCTGCTTCTCCACTGCTGGCTTCCGAGATCCGCTTCATGATCTTCATACGGCCCTCCAGCCGATCTTTATTTTACTAGTCCATGCACGGTCTGCTTCAACTCATGGAGTTCTGATGCAAACTTCGCCAAAAGATCTGCATCCCGGTCCGTCTTTCTCTTACGGCTTCTGTAACAGTACGGGTCATTGTCCTGGGAAAACCCTACTTTTCACGGAATTCTGCCTTTGCCTCGTACATGTCCTCCGTGTTCATCATTCCCGAGGGCTGTTGTCATTGCGTCTTTCTCTCTGTTGAACTTGATCAAGCCCTCTTGAGCTTGGGTCATTGCGTCAATAAGGGCTTGGGTGGGAGCAAACTTTTTCTTTCGGTGAACACACACCCTTGTCTCCGGGTCTAGCGATCCCACATGCCCGTACCACCAGCTTTTGGCCCTTTCGTCCCATCCCTCTGTACCTAGAGGGATTCCTCGCACCCTCAGGCCCTCCTCCATCTTCTCCCACTTAGGCGCCGAAAGGCGGTATCCTCCTGGCCCCATAACATGATGGTATTGTTTCTTAGCCGCATTAGCCTTATTTTTTTCGATATTTCCTTGAAATGCTCCGATTTCTTTTGCCTCACAAATTCTGGCCAATCATCTTTTAGTTTCTCATGTTGTCCTTTGAAATCCGGAGTCTTGCCCTTGTTGACATAGTCACGGGTTAAATTTTTCTTGAAGTTCCGAAATGCTTCGGCCATCTTCTGAAGAGCGAACTCTTTGACTAGCCTCCTCCTCTCACATCCACCCGGAACCTCGTTACCGAATTCATCGACTTTGTTGTATTCCGGAGGTAGAATGAAATGTTCCATAAGCTTTCTCCAGCAATCCTTTTTTGTTCTCTTGTCGACAAAACTGAAACCAAGACGTGCCTTCTTTGGCTCCTTCCATTACTGGACGGTGATCGGGACGTTGTCTCTAACAACGACTCCGCATTGGTTGATAAACTTTGTGGTGTGATGTAGGGGCTTGCCGGTTTCACCGACTAATTCGATGGTATATGTTTCTCCTTGTTTCATCGCCTTGGATTTGCCACGCTTTGTCGTACTCGATCCGGCCGAGGGCTAAAAAAAGAAAGAGAGTCGCACGCGTTAATGCATATGTATTCACATTTCAGTAAGTTTGTATCACGAGAGGCTCAATGTATATATATACCTCGTCGGAGGTGGTTGCTACTTGCAATTCGAGATCGTCGTTTGTCGATGGTTGACCTCCGTCGACAATGTCCGTTCCTTCACCTTCTTGATCATCGACAATGTCTATTCCACCGTCAAGGTTCAGAAAAGAAGAGACTACATCCTCTTCTTGCTCATCTTCTGAGCCCGGCACATAAGGAATCTCGTTATTTATGATGCCCATTAAATAACGTTCAGCCTCCGGATCCCTAAGCGGCTCAGCTCTATCGTCCGCCATATGTCACTCCTGCATGTAGTAAAAATTAATTAAGTATAAAGGAATTAAAAAATAAGAGTAAGGGGACATAGAGGAGGAGCAGCGACGGTTGAATTAAAAGTTTATTTTTAATATTTAAACCCTAAACTCATATTTATCTTAGTGTCATACTAATTTTTACTACAAGACCAGTACCTAATTAATTTTTCAACATGCATGAAAATGATGTTCTCTTATGTTACTTTAAGTGTTTTTCAATTTGGTATAGTTTCCATAATTTTTGGATGAAGGAAACAATGATTAAGAACTATTAATTTTTTATTTCATTTCAGCCATTTTTGGAAAACAAAAAAATAGAAATACTTTAGATGTCAAACTGCATGTATAAGGTTGAAAACATGTGCCAAATGTTTCACTGAACATTTTGAGGTATTAAACATAATTTTTGGATAATTATTTAATTAGTTATGCCATTTTCTTTTTCCTTTTCTTTTATGACCATAACAGAAAATTGATGTTTTTTTGGTCAAATTTATACAATTATTCCTAAAATAAAATACCATTGTGTATATTTTGTTAAGACAAAATTTTAGAGCTCAAGTTTGCTCAATTTGGGTTAACAGAATTCAAGTTATGAATTTTGCAAGTTTCCATTTTTAGTTCCCTTTTCTGTATTTAATTATTTAGTGCAAACATTATTGCAGAAGCATGTTGAACTTTTTCCATAAACATAAACTGCTCAAGTTCCTGAATGTATAGAAATTTGAATCACTCAAATTGGAGAATTTATGAATTAGTTATGGATTTTTGAATCTATAAACAGAAACTGCTAAGTCCTTTTCTCTCTCTCTGCTCTCTCTCTCTCTCGCTCGCTGACGGGTGGGCCCCACCCGTCAGCGCCCTCCTTCTCTCCCTCTCGCTCGCTGACGGGTGGGCCCCACCCGTCAGCGCCCTCCTTCTCTCTCTCTGCTCTCTCCCTCGCTCGCTGACGGGTGGGCCCCACCCGTCACCGCCCTCCTTCTCTCTCTCTGCTCTCTCGCTCGCTGACGGGTGGCCCCCACCCGTCAGCGCCCTCCTTCTCTCTCTCTTCTCTCTCTCTCTCGCTGACGGGTGGGCCCCACCCGTCAGCGCCCTCCTTCCTCTGTTTCCTCACCGGTCGCGTGGTTCGTCGTCGTCCTCACCGGCCGCGTGGTCGCCGTCGTCCTCTCCTCTGTCGTCCAGTCGTCACCGTCGTCCTCTCCTCTGCCGTCATCCTCACCGTTCATGGTTCGTACGTGGTTCACCGGAGTTCACCGGAGCAGCGCGGGGGAACCTACCGGAGACGAGGGCGGCGCGGTGCAGAGCAGGGCAGGGGCGGAGCAGGACGGGCGCGGTGCAGAGAAGGACGCGGGCCGGTGAGGACGACGGCGACGGTGCAGAGGGCGGGCGCGGTCCTCTCTCCTCTGCCTGGTCCTTAGAAGATTTCGAGTCGCGGTTGGTCCTTAGAAAAAATTCGGGGCAGAGAATATATAGGGACAGCCTTTAGTCCCGGTTGGGGACACCAACCGCGACTAAAGGTACCCTCCGGGTACCATCCGCGGGCCTTTAGTCGCGGTTGGTGTCCCCAACCGGGACTAAAGGGGTACCTTTAGTCGCGGTTGGTGTCACGAACCGCGACTAAAGGTTATTTCGCGGCGTTTTCTTTCCCGCGCGGAAAGAGCCTTTAGTCACGGTTCGTGATACGAACCGCGACTAAAGGTGCTTTTTCATAATACTTTTCGTTTTAAAATCTTAAAAATACAAATAATATATCAAACAATTCAGAAAAATAAAACTAATTCATTTTAAAATCTTAAAAATACAAATAATATATCAAAAGATTCAGAAAAATAAAACTAGTTCATTTTAAAATCTTAAAAATACAAATAATATATCCAAAAATTCAGAAAAATAAAACTAATTCATTTTTAAATCTTAAAAATACAAATAATATATCAAAAAATTCAGAAAAATAAAACTAATTCATTTTAAAAACCCATTCTTCCCGCCTCTTTCTTTCTACCACTTTCTTCCCTCCTCCTGTCTTCCCACTCCCATTTTTCCCGCCATTTCTTCCCTGTCTTCCTGCCTCCCGCTTCCCGCCTCTTTCTTTAGTCCCGCCTGTTTTACCAACCGGGACGAAATGGTTCGGGTTTCGTTGGGAAACGGATCGTCCCTTTAGTCCCGGCTGGGGACACCAACCGGGACGAAATGGTTAGGGTTTTGTTCCGACCAATCAGAAAGAATCACACGGATCGTGAGTTTCTTTCAAGCGCTTGTGAGTCGTTGGATCAGGGGTGTGTTTCTTTCGAGCTGTTGTGAGCCGTTCGATCAGGGGTACGGTGTGTTTCTTTCGAGCGGTTGTGAGCCGTTGGATCAGGGGTGTTTCTTAACCATTGGATCAAAACCCTAGCACAACACTTTGTGATCCAGAGGACCCTATATATAGCCCACCTTCATACACCAGTGAGTTCATCGACCAAATACAAAACATCCGGATTCGCCAGCATACGTCCTGCCGTGCATTTGGTATGCATATATGCACTCAGTAGCCACGGTAGGGGTGTATGCTGGCGATACCGATTGTTTTGTTCTACATCCCCCTTTAAGGTTTGATACATCATTCAGTTCATCGACCAAATACAAATCATCCGGATTCGCCATCATACGTCCTGCCGTGCATTTGGTATGCATATATGCACTCAGTAGCCACGGTAGGGCTGTATGATGGCGATACCGATTGTTTTGTTCTACATCCTCGATCCCTTGAAGGTTTGATACATCTTTCAGTTCATCGACCAAATATAAATCATCCGGATTCGCCATCATACGTCCTGCCGTGCATTTGGTATGCATATATGCACTCAGTAGCCACGGCAGGGCTGTATGATGGCGATACCGACTGTTTTGTTCTACATCCTTGATCCCTTGAAGGTTTGACAAAAGGTTTGATACATCATTCAGTTCATTGACCAAATACAAATCATCCGGATTCGCCATCGTACGTTTTAATTCACATGATCCATTCAACAAAGTTTGGTACAATAAATTATTACACATCAATTCTTCCCTTGTGTCCCTGCTTGCTTACGATTGTGCCGTATCCATGGAGCATCCTCATCATTTAACTTAATGCTTGGGTCAGTGTTCACTTTGAAGGGCGGAATTTCACCAAACATATTATAATCTTCTGACATGTCTGTCTTGTCCTCCACTCCCACGATGTTTCTTTTCCCTGAAAGAACAATGTGGCGCTCTAGATCATCGCATGATGTACTGATCGTTTTCTTATCTTTCCGTTTCCTCGGTTTGCTACTCATGTCCTTCAAATAGAAAACCTGAGCGACATCTTTGGCTAGGACGAATGGTTCGTCAAGGTAACCAAGATTGTTGAAATCCACCATTGTCATTTCGTATTGCTCGTCCACCTTTACCCCACCTCCTGTTAGGTTGAACCATTTGCACCGGAACAAAGGGACCTTAAAGGAGGGTCTATAGTCAAGTTCCCATATCTCCTCTATGTAACCATAATATGTGACCTTTTGCCCATTCTCGGTTGCTGCATCAAAGCGGACACCACTGTTTTGGTTGGTGCTCTTTTTATCTTGGGCGATCGTGTGAAATGTATTCCCATTTATCTCGTACCCTTGGAAAGTCGTTATAGTCGAAGATGGTGTCTTGGCCAACATGTACAACTGATCTCCAACATCATTGTCATTCATTAAATGTTTTCGCAACCAACTGTCGAAAGTCTCCATGTGGGCCTTTCTAATCCAGGATTCGGGCTTCCCCGGGTTGTCCGAGCGTAAAATATTCTTGTGTTGCTCGAAGTCCGGAGCCACCAAGCTGGAATTTTGCAGAACTGTGTGGTGTGCTTCAGTCATAGAATGTGTGCGTAGGAGGAACCAAAAGCAAACCCACCACCCCCCTTGTGAATATTGTGAATAGAAGTGACACCAAATGTGGCTAAGTGAAGTGAGCTGAGTCCTATATAGGGATGGGCCTTTAGTCCCGTTTGGCCTGGCCAACCGCGACTAAAGGCCTTCGGGCCAGCCAGAGGACCTTTAGTCCCGGTTGGCCTGGACAACCGGGACTAAAGCCCCTCCCGTCCACCAGCTGTCGACCGAGCGCGTTGGGCCCAGATAGTTGGTCGCGGGTCTCCTCCCGAACCGCGACTAAAGACCCCTTTGGTCGCGGTTCAATTATTTTGGGGACTAATGGGGGCGTATGGAAGGCCTATTTTCTACCAGTGTAGCTTGGTAATTATCACCTCCCATGTAAATTTTACCGGCAATCGACAATCAACTCCGATCTGATTGTTACCTCTGTTGGTTGGTTTATAACGAAGCAATCATCTGTTTTAGAAGGTCTTCCGGATATGGACTCCTACTCCTATACATCAGACATGTCCGTAAGAACATTGTTGGGCTGGGCCGTCCCGCTAATGCATTGGACGTATGAATTCATGTCGTGAACGGAACGGAAGCGCAGGACGTACGAAACGCCGATCGATGTACCAACGAAACATTGACGTACCAAAAAACGGACGAAAATTTGGAAGAAGAAACCTTACTGCTTTTATTATTAGGTCTACTAGAAGAATACCCCGCGCGTTGCAGCGGGTATCCTTTTAACAAATGTCTATAAACAAAATGGGTAAAAGGTGTATGGAATATTTCATTATCAAGATTCAGTTGATCACATAATCGATATATAAATTTAATTCGTGTGAAATTGTTGTATATTTTGAGGAATAAATATTAGTGACATGGATAATTATATAGCTGAAAAAAGATGGCATGGTTATGTGGCATGAAAATATGTAATATCACAATTATTAGTGGAGATGACATGGCTAATTGATTGGCTAAAATGGTGGATGATGTGGATAGCTTGCATGTTGAGATAGAAAAATCATAAATGCATATTAGTGGGGTTTTATCTTATAAGAAGTATAGATAGATAGATAGATCTTAGCTGAAGTCTTTATAACAAGGTTTATATTGTAGAGCTTAACATACTTAATTATAACAACTCTTTTACATTGATTCATAACTTTCAAAGTAATATTCATTCAAATAATAATGCATGTGCTAAACAAAGAAGGATGGAAACCATGATTGAATAAATCAATATATAGATGATGAGATCACAACAACTCAAATGCTTGCTGGAGACAGAAGGAAACGGGTTTACTGACTCAACATAAATATAAAAGATAGACCCTTCGCGGAGGGAAGCATTGACCACTCATGTGCTAGAGCTTTTATTTTAATAAACAGAGGTATAAAATGCATGACACTCCTCTCATTCATCTTACACAAACCATGGATAATCGAATCCTCGGGTGCCTGCCAACAATCACAAACCGTGGATGAGTGTCTAAATTTTGAGAGGTGTATATTTATGTCAACGAATGACAAACAGAAAATACAGTACGTCACAAGCCAACTAGACTCACAAGAACGACTCCCATAGAAGGACACAACTGGTATAGAAGGTCATCCCTCTTTCTTTTTTTTACACAATTATGCTTTGACTGATAAATTAGGGGCAAAAAGAGTGAAGGGAATCTGTATTATTATTTGGGGCTGGGAACCCCGCTGCCAGCTCTTCTAGCATTTGGATAAGCGGATGAAGCCACTAGTCCAGGTGTGTGAGTTCAATCAACAAGTGAGATACATATTCTCTATTTGCGTCCTCATGAGCTAAGACATGAACACAAAACAGGAGTAATTTGAAAGTTTTAAAGGTAGCACATGAGCAATTTACTTGGGGTGGTGGTGAAATACCACATATAAGTAGGTATGGTGGACACACTGGGCAAGGTTTTGGGGTTTAAGATTTGGATGCACGAGAAGCATTCCCTCTCAGTACAGGGTTTTTGGCTAGCAAGGCTGGGTAGCAAGCATAAGAGTTGAAGGAAAACAAACAAATATACATATGATGAAACCAATCATGCAACTCTTCATTGAAAGCCCAAGCGATCTTAACTTGTGAATACTAAGTTTTTGAACTAAAATTATTATTTCTGCTGACCCAAGCTAAGTTTGCCAAAACCAACTAGATTAACTTGATGATCTCTAGAGTGATACCAAATACTAATAGCAAGCTCAATCATATGATAGAAATTAAAAAATAAAAATGTGCATAGAAAGTAAATGATGAAACTTCTCATTAATATTTCAAGCCGGCAACTCACACCAACGGATACAACGATAACCAACTAGGGAGAGACACTTCCATACTGCAAACCATCCTATATGATAACCTCTCTACTCATGATATGACTCTACTGAAAAAGTAAAAACATGAAAGATAGTGATGTGATACCGCGGCACTCCCCCCAAGCTTGTAACAAGCCGATGGGATGCCAAAACCAATGATGAATCAATTCTTCGGTGGTGGTGGTGAATCCTTCTCGATGAGCTTATCAATTGATTTTTTCAGATCTTCAATTGCGAACATAAGCATACGCATCACCTCCGTATTGCGATCAATACAGTTTGCATGCCTGTCAGACGGTGAATCCCATCTACCAAGATTTTCCCCCCGCTGTTCCTTAGGTTGTGAGCTTCCTTCATCTGCACGGTTAGAACGATTCATATCACACATAGAGGGAAAATCCCTATTGGCCACCTTTTTGCACTGATAATCATGAATGAATGTGTGGAAGTAGTTCTTGACTCCCGCATCAGGTGTCTTCGAAGCTAGGGAGTGACATGGAACCTTCCCTCTGGTGCTCATCCGCGCGTTTCTCTTGAGGTTCAAGGGGTTAGCAACCACCCTAATGCTTTCAACGGGGGCACGTGGACGCACTCGTGGGTTTTCCTCTACATCTCCTTCAGCTCCACTCTCGATCTCCTCCTCCGGCTTCAGGTCTTGAACATCATCTTCCTTTGGTCCCTTCCCCTTGTTGTCGTTGGCGGAGACCATGATGCTTCTAAAACCAAAAATAGATCCTGGCAGAAACAACTCGAAACAGAAACACGACGAGAAAACGATATACGGACCTCGGGGGGTCCGGGGGATTATATAGCAAATTTTTTAGTCCAGGTCGAAAACGAGTCGGAGAGGGGCTCCGGGGCACCCACACCATAAGCTAGCGCGGCCAGAGGTGGGCCCGCGCCACCCTATGGTGTGGAGCCTCCGGGCTCCGTCTCCCTCTCGTTTCCGGCTCATAATTTTTCATATTTTCTAAAAAACAGTAAAAATATAAGTTGGAAGATGTTTCGCGAACATTTTCTTACCAAAACTGTTACCTATTCGAAAACTGACTCTGCAGTTTCTGAAATATGCTTCTTAATAAACTCCTCCGGGATCATGGCTTGAATACAATCAACATTTTCATTATAAGGATCTCCGGAGATATAATGCTTGAGTCTTTGGCCATTCACCACTTGTGAAGTGTTGTCTTCAAGGGAAACAATTTTAATTGCCCCCGAACGATATACCTCTTCGATAACAAAAGGTCCTTCCCATCTCGAGAGTAATTTTCCTGCAAAAAATCTGAGACGAGACCTATACAATAGCACTTTCTCACCAACATGAAATTCTCTTTTAATAATTCTCTTATCATGCCACCTTTTAACTTTCTCTTTAAAAAGCTTATCATTTTCATATGCTTCACTCGTCCATTCATCTAAAGAACTTAAGTCAAGCAACCTTTTCTCACCGGCAAGTTTAAAATCTCTATTTAGGTCTTTCACTGCCCAATAAGCGTTGTGTTCTAATTCTAGGGGAAAGTGACAATCTTTTCCATAAACCATTATATAAGGAGACATGCCCATGGAATTTTTGTAAGCAGTTCTATAAGCCCACAGAGCATAATTTAATTTCTTAGCCCAATTTTTCCTAGATTTGTTAACAGTATTTTGTAAGATAGATTTGATTTCTCTATTTGATAATTCTACATGCCCATTAGTTTGAGGATGATAGGGTGAAGCAATTCTATGATTAAAATCATATTTAGCAAGGGTTTTTCTAAAACCACCATGAATAAAATGAGAACCCCCATCAGTCATAAAATATCTAGGTACACCAAACCTAGGGAAAATAATGTCATTAATCATTTTTAAAGAGGTTTCACCATCAGCACTTTTAGTAGGTATAGCTTCTACCCATTTAGTAACATAATCAACAGCAACAAGAATATGAGTGTAGCCTTGTGAAGGAGGGAAAGGACCCATAAAGTCAAAACCCCAACAATCAAACAATTCAATAACAAGAAAATAATCCATAGGTATTTCATTACGTCTAGAAATATTTCTAACCCTTTGACATTGATCACAAGATAAAATAAATTTTCTAGCATCTTTAAAGAGAGTAGGCCAATAAAAACCTGATTGTAGAACCTTATGTGCAGTTCTATCTCCAGCGCGATGTCCTCCATAAGCACTACTATGACATTTTCTCAATATCTCTTGTTGTTCGTTTTCAGGAACACATCTTCTCATAATACCATCAACACCTTCTTTATATAAGTGTGGGTCATCCCAAAAATAATGCCTCAAATCATAGAAGATTTTTCTTCTTTGCTGAGTTGTAAAGGTAGGAGGCAAATACTTGGAAACAATAAAGTTAGCATAATCAACATACCATGGACTCTCTTGAAAGCACACTTTTATTGCAGCTAACTGTTCATTAGGAAAACTATCATTAACAGGAATAGGGTCATCAGGGATATTTTCTAATCTAGACAGATTATCAGCAACAGGATTTTCAGCACCCTTCCTATCCACAGTATGTAAATCAAACTCTTGTAAAAGAAACACCCATCTAATAAGCCTAGCCTTAGCATCTTTATTTTCCATAAGGTACTTAATAGCAGCATGATCAGTATGAATAGTAACTTTAGAATCAACAATATACTGCCTAAATTTATCACAAGCAAAAAACTACAGCTAGGAATTCTTTTTCAGTTGTAGCATAATTCTTTTGAGCAGCATCAAGGGTTTTACTAGCATGATGAATAATAGTTAACTTCTTATCTATCCGCTATCCAAGAACAGCACCTACAGCATAATCACTAGCATCACACATAATTTCAAATGATAAATTCCAATCAGGTGGTTGAACAATAGGGGAACATATTAAAGCCTTCTTTAAAATTTCAAATGCTTCTTTACAATCTTCATCAAAAACAAATGGTACATCTTTTTGAAGAAGATTAGTAAGAGGTTTTGATATTTTAGAGAAATCTTTAATAAACCTTCTATAAAAACCAGCATGACCCAGAATACTACGAAGACCTTTGACATCCCTGGGACAGGGAATTTTCTCAATAGATTCAACTTTAGCTCTATCAACTTCAATACCTCTTTCAGAAATTTTATGTCCAAGAACAATTCCTTCATTAACCATAAAATGGTATTTCTCCCAGTTAAGAACAAGATTAGTCTCCTCACATCTCTGCAAAACTTTATCAAGATTCTGCAAACAATTATCAAAAGAAGTTCCATCGACGGAGAAATCATCCATGAAAACTTCCACAGTTTCTTCACAAAAACCATGAAAGATAGCAGACATGCATCTTTGAAAAGTAGCAGGAGCATTACATAAACCAAAATGCATACGTCTATAAGCATAGTTTCCATAAGGACAAGTGAAAGTTGTTTTCTCTTGATCAAGCTTTTTAACAGCAATTTGAGAAAACCCAGAATAACCATCAAGAAAGAAGAAATGAGTTTTCTTAGACAACCTTTCTAATATTTGATCAATAATAGGAAAAGGATAATGATATTTCTTAGTGACTTTGTTAACCTTTCTAAAATCAATGCAATCCTATAACCAACTACTACTCTTTGAGGAATGAGTTCATTATTTTCATTTGGCATAACAGCCAACCCTCCTTTCTTAGGAACACAATGCACAGGACTAACCCATCTACTATGAGCGATAGGATAAATAATGCCATCATCAAGGAGTTTCAATGCCTCATTTCTTACCACATCCTTCATTTTAGGATTTAAACGGCGTTGATGTTCAACAACTGGCTTTGCATCAGGCTCAATATTAATAGCATGCTGACAAATAGTAGGGGAAATCCCTTTCAAATCATCAAGAGTATAACCAATAGCACCTCTATGTCTCTTCAATATCCCCAATAATCTCTCCTCTTCTTTATCAGAAAGTTGAGAACTAATAATAACAGGATATAATTTATTATCATCAATATGAGCATATTTAAGATTATCTGGCAAAGGCTTTAAATCAAAAACAGGATCCTCCTTGGGTGGTAATGTGGTACCCAAATCTTCCACAGGTAAATTATGTTTTAGCATTGCTAGCTGATGTAGTAAAATATCATCAATTTTATTCCTTTCTTCCATAAAGACATCACTTTCATGGTCTTTCATGTATTGCTGCAAAGGATTGTTAGGAGCAAGAGCAATAGCGGCCAATTGTTCAACTCTATAGTTCTCATTAGGCAATTCAGCTTCATAAGGAGTTTTAGCAAATTTGGAGAAATTAAATTCATAAGATTCTCCATCAAACTTTGTAAGGATTTTCTCATTTTTACAATCTATAACAGCACCACAAGTATTTAAGAACGGTCTACCGAATATAATAGGACAGGTATCACTAGCAGAAGTGCCTAGTACTAGAAAATCAGCAGGATATTTAGTTTTAACACATAAGACCTCCACATCTCTAACAATACGAATTGGAGAAATAGTTTCCCTATTAGCAAGTTGAATAATCACATCAATGTCTTCAAGTTCACAAGAACCAATTTCATGCATAATTTCTTTATAAAGATCATAAGGAATAACACTAGAACTAGCACCAATATCACATAAACCATAATAACAATGATCACCTATCCTAACAGATAGCACAGGAACACTAGGTTTCCTAGATTTACTAGGATGAGAGACAATATTAGAAGCATCTTCACAAAATATAATGTGTCCCTCTTCTACATTTTCAGAAATAAGGTCATTTACTATTGCTACTGTAGGTTCTACAATTATTTGTTCCTCAGGTTCTACAAGTTTCTTTGCACTTTTATTAATCACACTAGCTAACATAGAGTGTTCTTTTACCTTAGCAGGGAAATGCATTTTCTCAATATAAGGTTCATGCACAATAGAATCAACAGTATGAACTTCTATATCTCTAGCAGGAACACAATTAATAGTATCTTTATAAGGTGCATGGTACTTATCCCAATCCTGTTTAGGAATATCAATGTAAGAAGAAAAAGCCTTATATAATTTTGCAGCAACTTGAGAATCAAGACCATAAACAACACTAACATTATGAAAATCCTCGGATGACATAAAGGTTTTAATGCATTCACAATCATAATTTATACCCGACTTTCTACCTTTGTCATTCTCCCATGCTTCAGTGTTTTCTTGAATACGGTCAAGAATATCCCATTTAGCTTCATCCTTCATACGTGTAAATGATCCAGAACAAGAAGCATCCAATAAATCCTTATCATGAAGAGGAACCCTTGCATAGAAATTATTAATAACGATATTACTGGGGAGCTCATGAATGGGACATTTGAGCATTAGTAACTTCAATCTCCCCCATGCTTGGGCAATACTCTCTCCGTCATGAGGCCAAAAATTATATATATAATTCCGATCTCTATGTATTTCACTTGGAGGATAGTATTTAGAATAAAAGAGAGGTACAATTTCCTCCCATTCAATAGTCTGGATATTTTTCAGCAGTTTGAACCATTCAGCGGCTCAGCCTGTCAATGATATAGAGAATAATTTCCTCTTCACTTGGCTCATTGTAATACCTTCACACTTGAACAACTCGCATAATTCATGTAAAAAGAGCAAATGATCACCAGGATGGACATTTCCATCACCTGAATAGCAGTTATCCATAACATGTTTAACATCTTTATAGGTATTTTATAAGGATCCAAATCATCAGGCGGTGGGTCACTTACTACCCTAGCAGTGGCAGCAGTGCCCGCAAATAAGGACTCAAAAGGAGTTCCAAACATAGTGTAATAAAGCAGTAGACAGAAATAAAAACAACACTTACAACAGAAGCTTCCTTTATCAATTCCACTTCCCAATAGCGCTTCACTCCCCGGCAAAGGCGCCAGAAAATAGTCTTGATGACCCACAAGTATAGGGGGTGTATCGTAGTACTTTCGATAAATAAGAGTGTCAAACCCAACGAGGAGCAGAAGGTGTTGGGAAGAAGTTTCGATGAAGGAATAACTGTAAATACTAGAAAATAGATTTGTAGGGGTTTTTGATATTGCAGATAAATAAAGTTTGAGTAAATAAAATGCAGTAATAATAATTGCAGCAAGTGGCCCAATCCTTTCTTCAGCAAAGGACAAGACGGTGAGTTTACTTATGATTAACAAACGTTCTCGAGGACACACGGGAGGTTTTTGTCAAGCGCATTTGTTCCATGCTGCTGAATAATGTTCGGTGTTTTGATAAGTGTTGTGTGGGTGAACCTATGCTAATGTACCGTCCCATCCAAGACTAATACATACTTGTGATTATACCCCTTGCAAGCATCCGCAACTACAAGAAAGTAATTAAGAAATAAATCTAACCACAACTTTAAACTCCGGGACCCTACGCTCCCTCGTGTAATGGTTTCCTAAAGGGGGTTTAGGTTTCTGTCACTCCGGCAACCCCACAATTAGTAGCCAAATACACGATGCATTACCCTAGGCCCATAAATGGTGAAATATCATGTAGTCGACGTTCACATGACACCACTAGAAGAATAACACCACAACTTAAAAATCAAACATTAAATATTATTCAACATTACTTTACTACTAACAACTTGACTTCTCCCATGTCCTCAAGAACAACACGAACTACTCACAACAAATCATATAGATCATGATCAGAGGTGATATAATGTATGATAACAATCTGGTCATAAAGTGCAAACACTGATAAATCTCACAAGCATCAACTACTAACAAGTAATCCACACCGGGAGAGAGATCTAATGCAAAACAACGATAGAGGCCCCTAATTGCTACAGAGGGATGAAGGTGGATGATGAGGGTGATGGTGATGGGGGTGATGATGATGATTATGATGATCTTGATGATGCACGGAGTGATGATGGTGACGATGGCGGTGATTTCCCCTTTCCGGAGAGTAATTTTCCCGGTAGATTTCTCCATGCCAGAGAGCTTTTCTCTCTCGGGTGTTTTTCGCCCCGTGGCGGCGGCGGAATAATTCTTCGAGGATGGAATGAGGCTTAGGGTTTCCTTGGGGACAAGCACGCCAAAGATGACCCCCCAGAGGTGGGCCAGGGTGGCCACACCCCTAGGTGGCGCGGCCAAGGGGACGCGCCACCCCTAGGTGTGGGCCCCTGGTGGCACCCCTTTGGCTCTCCTTGTGGCTAGGTTCCTCCTCTGAACTTTTAGGAACCCCCGGATGTCCCCCTTCTTCTTCTTCTTCTGATCTTCTGAAATATGGTATCTCGACGATGCTTTCTCCATCAGATTTCTGGTCCCTGTGTTTATTCTCCAAAAATTATAAAACATGCAAAATAAGATAAAATAACATAAGAGATGCATCATCACATGAAATATATCGGTGAATAACAGAAAATTATGGTATACAATAGTGATGCAAAATGCACGTATCATGTGTTGTGTACCTAAAAATGATTTTTGCGAAAAAATCATGAGCAAACTAAGAGGTGCATGTAGTTCAAATTTGACCAGTTTCCAGTGGAATCAGCAGAAACTTGTGTGTTCCAAAAGAGGTGGATGGAAACCTTTTCATATGAAACAAGTTGGTTATTTAGGAATATAACATGGTCTAGTATTTTCAAAAATTGTACCTCTCTAGTTTTGCAACATATTTGTGGTAGGTCCTTCACAAAAAAAACCATTTTTTTCACTCAGAAAATAAAATATGTTTTTTTAATTAATGAAAAGGAAAACTTTCTCCGTCAAAATTGTCCGTGATTCCAATATGCATGTTTGTGTGGAATATGGGCACATTTAAACAAACTATGCAATGTATTTGACCATAACACCCGTCATTTGGCCCGAAACCCTGGAATGTTCAGAGGAGATAGCATATTTTTATGAACTCATTTTAAACACAACTGTAGTATTCCAAGTTTATTATTTTTGTTGTATACTAGGACATATATAATGACACCACGCGAAGATCTTGCATCAGTTTGGGTTGTTTTGATTTTTTTTGGAATTTTCTAAACCGGTTTGAGGAAAAAGTCAAGACGGCGGGCATCACCATTCGTAGCTAGGGGTTGAATTTTGAGAAACTCTTGGTGTATCTATGATGAAATAGGTAGTTGTGTACCCAATCATGAGCAAACTGTGAGGTACGAGTAGTTCAAATTTGACCAGTTTCCACCAAAATCGGCAGAAACTTGTGTTTTTCAAAAGAGGAGGATGGAATCCTTTTCATTGGAAACAAATTGGTTATTTGTGCATATAACATGATCTAGTATTTTAAAAAATTGTAGATCTCAAGTTTTGCAACATATTTGGGGTAGGTCCTTCACAAAAAACCCATTTTTTACACTCAGAAAATACAAAATGGTTTTTTTATTTAATGAAAAGAAAAACTTCCTCTGTCAACATTGTCCGTGTTTCCAAGATGCATGTTTTTGTGGAATATGGGCAGATTTAAACAAACTATTCCAAGGATTTTACCATAACACCCGTCATTTGGCCCGAAACCCCTGGAATCTTCAGAGGAGATAGCTTATTTTTGTGAACACATTTTCAAGACAACTGTCGTATTCCAAGTTTATTATTTTTGGTGTATACTAGGAAATATATAATGACACCATGCGAAGGTCTTGCATCATTTTGGGTTGTTTTGAATTTTTTGGAATTTTCTAAGCCGGTTTGAGGAGAAAGTCAAGACGGCGGGCATGGCCTTCGTAGCTAGGGGTTGAATATTGAGAAACTCTTGGTGTATCTATGATGAAATAGGTGGTTGTGTACCTAAAAATGATTTTTACCAAAAAATCATGAGCAACCTATGAGGTACCTGTAGTTCAAATTTAACCAATTTCCAACGGAATCGGCAGAAACTTGTGTTTTTCAAAAGAGGTGGATGAAAACCTTTTCATAGGAAAAAAATTGGTTATTCATGCATATAACATGGTATAGTAAATTTTAGCTCTCAAGTTTTGCAACATATTTGTGGTAGGTCCTTCACAAAAACCCATCTTTTACACTCGGAAAATAGAAAATGGTTTTTTATTCAATGAAAAGGAAAACTTCCTCCGTCAACATTGTCCGTGCTTCCAATATGCATATTTGTGTGGAATATGGGAACATTTAAACAAACTATGCCATGAATTTGACCATAACACCCGTCATTTGGCCCGAAACCCTGGAATGTTCGAAGAGATAGCTTATTTTTGTGAGCACATTTTCCACACAACTGTCATATTCCAAGTTTATTATGTTTGGTGTATACTAGGACATATATAATGACACCACGCGAAGGTCTTGCATCATTTTGGGTTGTTTTGAATTTTTTAGAATTTTCTAAGTCGGTTTGAAGAAAAAGTCAAGACGACGGGCATGACCGTTCGTAGATAGGGGTTGAATATTAAGAAACCCATGGTGTATCTATGATTAAATAGGTATTTTTGTACCTAAAATGATTTTTGCCAAAAATCATGAGCAAACTATAAGGTACCTGTAGTTCAAATTTAACCAGTTTCCAGCGGAATCGGCAGAAACTTGTGTTTTTCAAAAGAGGTGAATTGAAACCTTTTCATGTGAAATAAATTGGTTATTTGTGTATATAACATGGTCTAGTAATTTAAAAAATTGTAGCTCTCAAGTTTTGCAACATATTTTTGGTAGGTCCTTCACAAAAAAACCCATTTTTTACACTCAGAAAATACAAAATGGTTTTTTTATTCAATGAAAAGGAAAACTTCCTGCGTCAGCATTGTCCGTGCTTCCAAGATGCATGTTTTCGTGGGATATGGGCACATTTAAATAAACTATTCCATGGGCTTGACCATAACACCCGTCATTTGGCCCGAAACCCTGCAATGTTCGGAGAAGATAGCTTATTTTTGTGAACACATTTTCAACACAACTGTCGTATTCCAAGTTTATTATTTTTGGGGTATACTAGGACATATATAATGGCACCACGCGAAGGTCTTGCATCATTTTGGGTTGTTTTAATTTTTTTGAAATTTTCTAAACCGGATTGAGAAAAAGTCAAGACGGCGGGCATGACCGTTCGTAGCTAGGGGTTCAATATTGAGAAAATCTTGGTGTATCTATGATGAAATAGATAGTTTTGTACCTAAAAATGATTTTTGCCAAAAATCATGACCAAACTATGAGGTACCTGTAGTTCAAATTTGACCAGTTTCCAAAGAGAATTTGCAAAAACTTGTGTTTTTCAAAAGAGGTGGATGTAAATCATTTCATATGAAACAAGTTGGTTATTTGTGCATATAACATGGTCTAGTATTTTCAAAAATTGCATCTATCAAGTTTTGCAACATATTTGTGGTAGGTCCTTCACAAAAAACCCATTTTTTACACTCGGAAAATAGAAAATGGTTTTTTATTCAATGAAAAGGAAAACTTCCTCCGTCAACATTGTCCGTGCTTCCAAGATGCATGTTTGTGTGGAATATGGGCACATTTAAACAAACTATACCATGGATTTGTCCATAACACCCGTCGTTTGGCCCGAAACCCTGGAATGTTCGGAAGAGATAGCTTATTTTTGTGAACACATTTTCAACACAAGGGTCGTAATAGAAGTTTATTATTTTTGGTGTATACTAGGACAAATATAACGACACCACGTGAAGGTCTTGCATCATTTTGGGTTGTTTTGAATTTTTTCGAATTTTTTAAACCGGTTTGAGGAAAAAGGCAAGACGGCGGGTATCACCCTTTATAGCTAGGGGTTGAATACTGTGAAACTCTTGGTGTATCTATGATGAAATAGGTAGTTGTGTACCCAAAAATTACTTTTGCCAAAAATTATGACCAAACTATGAGGTACCTGTAGTTCAAATTTGACCAGTTTCCAAAGAGAATTTGCAAAAACTTGTGTTTTTCAAAAGAGGTGGATGTAAATCATTTCACATGAAACAAGTTGGTTATTTGTGCATATAACATGGTCTAGTATTTTCAAAAATTGCATCTCTCAAGTTTTGCAACATATTTGTGGTAGGTCCTTCACAAAAAACCCATTTTTTACACTCGGAAAATAGAAAATGGTTTTTTATTCAATGAAAAGGAAAACTTCCTCCGTCAACATTGTCCGTGCTTCCAAGATGCATGTTTGTTTGGAATATGGGCACATTTAAACAAACTATTCCATGGATTTGACCATAACACCCGTCATTTGGCCCGAAACCCTGGAATGTTCAGAGGAGATAGCTTATTTTTGTGAACAAATTTTCAACACAACTGTCATATTCCAATTTTATTATTTTTGATGTATACTAGGACATATATAATGACACCACGCGAAGGTCTTGCATCATTTTGGGCTGTTTTGAATTTTTCTAAACCGGTTTGAGGAAAAAGTCAAGATGACGGGCATGACCGTTCGTAGCTAGGGGTTGAATATTGAGAAACCCATGGTGTATCTATGATGAAATAGGTATTTGTGTACCAAAAATGATTTTTGCCAAAAATCATGAGCAAACTATGAGGTATCTGTAGTTTAAATTTAACCAGTTTCCAGCGGAATCGACAGAAATTTATGTTTTTCAAAAGAGGTGGATTGAAACATTTTCATAGGAAACAATTCTCTTATTTGTGCATATAACATGGTCTAGTATTTTCAAAAATTGTAACTCTAAAGTTTTCCAGCATATTTGTGTTTGGTCCTTCACAAAAAACCATTTTTTCACTCGGAAAATGGAAAATAGATTTTTTTACAATGAATAGGAAAACAATCTTATACATGATGGAAAATATTATATGGATGTCATATTTGAATTTCTCTTCTTTTTCTAATCGATATAGACATATTATTTGCCAAATTTCGATTTACGGATTTATAGATATGAATTATTCAATATTTAATAGAAAAGGCAAAAATGTTAATTATTATTTAAATTCAAGATTATTTGAATTCAAGTTTATTATTAGTTATTATTTTTTATTTAAATAATTGTTTGAATGCACAAAATAAAAGAGTGTGACATGATGGTCCAAGGGTTAACAAGATTTATTGCATAATATTCTCAGCAAGGGAAGGAACTACGAAGTTAAGCGCGCTGGGGCTGGAGCAATCTCATGATGGGTGACCGATCGAAAAAAAAAAATTTGCCTGCCTATACTATTTCTTCTGTAAGTCTCGCTATCGTTGGTTTATTCATAGCATATATCTTATATGGATCCGCTTATTCTTTTTTTCAGAATTTGGATTTAATAAATTCTTTTTACAAGGAAAGTCCTAAAAAGTACTTTTTGGATCAAGTAAAAAAAAAAGATATACAGTTGGTCATATAATCGTGGTTATATAGATATTTTCTATACTAGGGTCTTTACTCTCGGTATAAGAGGATTAACCGAACTAACGGAGTTTTTCGATAAGGGTATCATTGATGGAATTACTAATGGGGTAGGTCTTCTTAGTTTTTGTATAGGAGAAGAAATTAAATATGTAGGAGGAGGGCGGATCTCATCTTATTTATTCTTTTTTTTTATGTTATGTATCCGTGTTTTTATTCTTTTTTCTTTCTTAACTTAAAGAATTTATGAGTTCCTTGTATAAATACCGCTTCCCCGTCGGCGTATCCCCGTTTACGCCGACGGGATGCATACACCGACGGTTGTTAGGCTACGTCGACGGAGCAAAAGGCCGACGGGGCATACGCCGACGGGGATAGGTCTTTCCACGACGGGAGTCAGGCCGTCGGCGTTTGGCCTGTTTCCTGTAGTGTTTTCTACTCCTCCATTTCGAAATATTTGACTTCCATTTGTCTAAAAATTGATGCATGTATATATAAAAAATGTCTTAAACGGTGTATTTTGGAGTAAAATATAGCCCATCTTGTTTTTAGTCAAAATAAAATTCAGAGGGAAGCAGAAGTAGGCTGTGACGGAGCCAGGACATCCAGGAGGAAGGGAATCTTGGTGGTAAGCAAGAGGAGGAGCGAGAGCGTACAATCATCCCATAGTGAGGTGATTGAAATCGTATGGGACGGTCGGTAGCAAATTTTCAAATCTTCACTATAAAATGGCACTTGAATTCGCGAACATACCTTTTACCCTTTCTCCTCCTCTCTCGAATATGACTCCTGTGATGCATTAGTTTCAGTCGTGTCTTTGCATGTTGCCCGTTCTTCACACCCGGGGTGAGGCATGTCGCTTCTGGGGGTGTGCCTTGCCGATGGTGTCCCATGGTGATTGGTGAACTACAACAGTGTCCTTAAATCTTAAATCTTACAACATGTATGATAATTTGAAATTTTCACGTAGTCTCAACCTCTCTATTGTGTATCACTGTATCAGGCAACTTGTTACTTACCGGTAACATTTTGCCTACGGTGCCACTTTTGAGGCACGTGTCTCTGAGAGAACCAAGTGGATGGATCCTGTAGCGGGTTAATGGATGGGTAGATAAGATTAGATGGATGTACTGTCTCTGCTCCCAACTTTTTTTTTATTTTTTGAAAATTCTCTGCTCCCAACTTATACCGCTACTTATTGCAGTCACCTTTGCTGAGACGAAATCTTTTGTCAGAGCCCATCGTTAATAAACATCCTGTACGGACCGAGTGCGACAGGTCCGTGGCACATGCAAGGTGAAAATGCAATCCTGACTGCCAAGTTGCCGAAACAAAGGACTGAAAGCTGGCCATTGTTGTCAAGCAGGTCCAAAACCCAGCTGAGACTGAGACCGAAGATTTCCTTCGCGTCTTGGTAATTCAGCCAGGTCATCTCCAGCGGGGCTGCTCACACAGACCGGATTTGAGCAGCCCCGGACAAAACGAGGCCCCAGCGGGGCTGCTCATTCGGACAAGTGTCCGTTTTTTTTTCCGCAGATGCTCAAACTCAGACCAAATTTGGTCTGGATTTGAGCATCCGCCGGACACGGGCCGTGTCTGTTCTGTCCGTTCCAAAACCCAGCTACTCTCTCTCTCCCCACATGTCAGCCTCTCTCCCTACCTACTCTCCTCTATTTATTTTCCTTGACCACACCGAACAGGCCGCTCCACGCCGCCGCCGCCCGCTCCACGCCCGCCTCCGACACGATGCTCCCGCCGCAGTCCTCGCCGTCGCCGTACTCCAGGCTGCTGCCCGTCAGCTCCGCCTCCTCGTCCACCTCACCGCGCATGGCGCGGAGCGTCTTCCTCGCCATCTCGCGCCGGACTCCCCCGGGCGCGCCCTCCTCGGCCACGCGCCGGAGCGCCTTGTCCGCGCCCGCCGCGACGCACCACTCCTCCAGCTCCGTGGCGCCCGCGTCCATCAGCGCGGCGCGGCCCTCGGCGCAGGCGCCCACGTCGCAGACCACCATGACCCGCCAGCCTTCGGATGGACGTCGGCTCGCCCGCGATGGACGCGACCGTGAGCAGCGCCTTGGGCGCGCCCGGGAGGGCCGTGCTGGAGGACGAGTGCGCGAAGCTGCCCGGGAGGATCTAGAATCATAACCCTGCCTCTTCTCCCCGCGCGGCGCCACCGCCTTACCCGCGCCCCAATCCTTCTCCCGCATTCAGGCGACCGCCGCGTTCTCTCGAGCCCAACCGGAGGAGGCGCTGCCAGATCCACTTCCTCCGCGCGTCAAAAGGCCGCCGCACCTCCGTCCTGTTGCAGGTTGCTGCCCGCGCCCGCCAGCAGAGGAAGAATATGTCGGTTCTAATCGTCACCAGCGTGGGCGAGCTCGTGGTGGATCTCCACACCGACCTCTGCCCGCGCACCACCGCCAACTTCCTCAAGCTCTGCAAGATGAGGTACTACAACGGGTGTCTCTTCCACAACGTGCAAACCGATTTCGTGGCCCAGACGGAGGACCGGACAGGGACCGGCAGCGGAGGCGATTCCCTGTACAAGTCCCTCCACGCCGACCTCGTGCTCGCGGGCGCGGTTCTCCTCGTTGAGCGCGAGCCCGAACAGCGCGCCGGCCTCGTGCTCGCGGGCCTCTGGCGCCGAGCCGCCCGAGCGGCGCACCTCCACGAGCGCCGGCACGGCGCCCGCGCGCACGATGCGGACCTTGTTCGCCGGCTCGAGGGAGAGGTTGACGAACGCGGCGTGGAAGCGAGGCGTCCAGTACAGTACACCGGCGTCCCTGTGTGTGTCTTCGTCGGCGCCCGGATGCCACGAACGGCGTCCAGCCTCGAAACTGTCCGCTCAAAATAAGCACTCCCGCTGGGTGCACCTCCAAAACCGCATGTCCGTCGCCCCCGGACGGCTGCTCAAACGAACACATTTGTCCCGTTTTTGTCCGCGAATTGAGCACCCCCGCTGGAGATGGCCTCAGAGAGCATTTGTTCCGTTTTAACCCCCCTCCACACAAGAAAAAATAATAATGTTACCGCCATGCAAATATAACATCTCCGAACTGAAATGCGTACAGGTTAGGGCATCTCCAGCCGTCCCCCCCGAGCCCCCCAGGGGGCCTTTTCGCGGCGGAAGCGGCGAATAGCGCCGTTTCTTCACCACTCGGCCCCCCAGAGGCCCAAATAGCGCCGTTTCGGCGCTATTTCGCGCCGCGGCACCCAGGCCCAACCCAGCCCGCTGGGTTCGGCCTGGGGGGGGCGAAACTGCGCGGCCGCGCGCGTGGACCAGCTCTGTCAGCGACGCAACGAGAAAGCGCGGGAACAGAACCGCCCCCGTGATCGTCTTCTCGGCTTCCGCGCGGTCAAAAGGCTGCCGTCGTTTATGGCGTGGCGGCCGCCCAGTGCATGCGCCCCGTTCAAAGGTTGCCGGCGTAATGGCGTGGCGGGTGGCAGCGAGGGGACGCGCGCGCAGTAAATGCCCGACCGCCTATAAAATCCCCCCGCCGCTTGCCGCGCTCGCCATTCTTCCATCGGCGCACTCCCTCTTCTCTTCTTCCTCTCGGCGCTCTCCTCTCCCCCCGTTCTCCACGCAATGGCCAGCTATAAGGACGGCGCAGCGGCCAACGGGTTCCCCCGCCGCAACCTTCGCCGGAGCGAGGCGATGGCGCTGTACCGCGCGGGCTACCCGTGCCCGCCGGACGTGCGCCTCCCGAGCTCCGGCGCTGGGCAGAGCCGCTGGACGCTCAGCATGTAACATCCCAAGTCTGAAAAATAGCCATTAGAATGTTTGCTCCCTGTTATTTTATGTTTTGCATCATGGCATCATGTTGATTGCAATTGTTTTGTTTGTTTTCCATTTGTTTTCCTCTGTTTTCATTTGTTTTCCAACTGTTTTCCTTTGTTTTCCTTTGTTTTCTATTTGAATTTCAACTCAAATTTCAAACCCTTTGTTTCATCCTTGTGATGTTACAATTTCCAAAGTGAGAGTTCAAATAAAAAACAACCAAATTGCTTTCATTTTATTCCATAATGCTCACTTGTTAAGTTAATGGTTTTAATCAATCAATTGTTCCAAAATCACATTCAAAAATTCAATACATTGTATAAACAACACCCAATTGGAAAGTTGTGAAAATTACCAAAACAATCTAATCTATTGTTTCCATATATTCCATGTTTGATCAACTAATAAACTGGTGGTTTTAGTTCAATCAAACAATTCTAAATTACAATCCAAACTCAAATTCAATCAAAACATTTAAACAGCACCCAATTTCAAATTATAAAAATCACCAAAACAAATCAACTCATTGTCCTAATTTAATTAATAGGGTTCCCTATTAGTTTTGTTGCTTCTTTATTAATCAATTAAGTTGCAAATTATTTAAATTCCAACCAATTGACAAAACAACAAATAGTTTGAATTTTTCAAAGAACTTAAGTTGTCAAGGGTAGATATTGGACTAACAAATGCACCTGAATTTTCCCAAAAATTTTAGCAACTCATAACCCCATCCTTTTCTTCCATTTGATTCTATGCAAAAATAAATAAATAAGAACAAATAATTAAAACCACAAGGGAGAGGGGCATGGCCCATCCTTTTCTTTTCTCCCCCAGCCCACCAAACCTAGCCCAATACCCTTTCGCTCTGTTGTCTTTTTCCTCATGGCTATCGTCATCAGTACGAACCCCTCCCCACCGCTTGATCCTCCTCCACCCTCTGGATGCCATGCCGTACAGGCCTTCCCCCCTCCTTAAGTATCTCTCCCCCCTCTGCTCTCAGAAACCCTAGCGCCCCTCCTCCCATCGCCGCCATCCTCCATCTCCTCTGCTAGTCTCTCCTCTGAATGTCTGAACCACCGAGAGCAGAACACCACCGCCTCCCCATAGCTCCGACCCCACCGGCCACCTCGAGGAGCAGCCGAGTAGGGGAATGGAACCGCTAAGCTCCCCTCGTCCTCCTGGTACCCTCGGTTTCCGCAGGGAGCACCCGGAGCTCCGGCGCCGTCCGCCGTTTCCGCCGTCGTCCTCATGCCTGCTCCCTGCCTCGACCCAAGTCTGCACCGACCGCCCCCCTGCTGTCCCCAAGGTGAGGCCCCCGATTCCTTTTCCCCTCCATCCCCTCGCCTCTCCGCCCTCCAACCCACCAGCACCACCCGCCCCATGCCCTAGCATCTCCGGCGATCGCCCCTGCCCATCGCTGCTTTTCTCTCTGTCGCTGGCCGAGTTTCTGTCGAGATGCAGTATCTGTTCGGTTCAGTTAGTTTCAAAAAACCATCGCGCAACAGCAGCACTTACCCCCCACTGCCCCTTCTAGCAACAAACATCCGCACCAGCCGCACTGGTTAGCAGAAGCCCAGCGCCAGCAGCAGGTCAGGGGTTCGAACCCCCTGCCCACCAAAATACCCAAACTTTTTTTCTGCTATTTGTTTGGTCACAACACTTGTCAGAAATCACCAATAGATCCCTGTTGTTCAATTCTAGCCCCTGTAAAAATACTTTTCAAGTCCCTGGTTCACTAAAAAAATGGCAGATTGCACCCCAAATTTGTAAAAGGCATAAAAAATTCATCCCAACTCCAATTTTAACTTTTTAAATATGTTTTCAATACCAAATTAAATTTTCTACCCAAATATAAAATTTGTTTACTGTTTTGAATATTTTAAATTGGTGCAATGTTTGAAAACTTGTCAAATTCACTTAAACTTGCAAAATTCATAACTTGTTCATAAAAATTCCAAATTCCACAAACTAAATATGTTTTCCAATCAACTTTTCATGTACTTTCCAAATATAAATTTTGTTTGCTGTTTTGAATAATTTAAATTGCTGAAAACAACTGTTTCTTAATTATTGCATTTAAAATTGCCAAAATAATAACTTGCTCATTTTAAATCCAATTTCCACAAATGAAATATGTTTTCCATGCAAAATTAAACCACCTTTTCAAATATAAAATTTGTTTCATGTTTTGGATAATTAAAAGTGGTTAAATAATTTAAACCTTATTTAATTCATTTAATATTGTTAAATTCATAACTTGATCAAAACAAATTCTTTTGGGACATATAAAATATGTTTTCAAGCCCTAAAAGTATAAACTTTTGAAATATGAATTTGGTTTAATGCTTTGAACAAATAAGAATTCAAATAAGTTCATGTTTGAATTAAATTCATTTAATTCTTGCTTAAACTTGTTTAATTCATAAATAATTTATTTGAAATCCTTTTTCAACAAGTGAAACATGTAATCCAACTAAAATTTGATGTTCTTTTCAAATATAAATTTTGCTAATTGTTTTGCACACTTTAACTTGATGAAAACAACAAATACTTGTGTGACATGTTTAAGTAACCAAACTTTCCAAACTTAACAAATAACTTCCACACTTGTTAACTTCCTTTTCACTTGCATCTATTATTGTTATTCATTGTTATTTTGTTGTTGTCATCATGCATGCATCATGATAAGCAAACTTTCACATGTTAATCAATTATAGATCATTTGCTTCCACTTAATGCATGGACCTTTCCATATGCAATCCAATTGCATAGGGATCCATTTAAATTGTGTCACTTCATCAACTAGTTTATTTTGATGCAACCATTAACTTGACATGCATCATCTTTGATTGTGCACAATGCCATGATAATGATTGTTTATATTTCTGCATTGTTTGTTTGCTTCTTCCCGGGTACACGACGACGACCGACGATACTTACGACACTTCTAAGGAGTTAGCTCAGTACCAGGCTACTGGGTTTGCAGGCAAGTTATCACTCACATGAACCACTGTGTTCCTTTCAACCTTGGTTACCGATACTTTCCGTTGTTCTTTTCTGCTAGCCCTAGTAGTAGTTGTTTCTGTTACGAACCTATCACATGAATCCTTTAACCCTGATATTGCCTCACCTCCATACCTATAACCTTTTGTTGAGCCCGTGTCTTACTAGCATGCTTAGGGTTGTTTTGCTCGAGTCTGTTACCCGTTACTTTCTGTTACCATTTCATTATGTTCTGGGGGCTCGATGTTTAATCAATCAATCATGCTAATGTTATTTATTAATATAAATTTGATGATAAGGCACCGGCAGGAGGCCCTTTGTGGTTTTGAGGCCTGCTAGTGTCGACCCTAATAGGAAAAGGGTCTTGTCTACTGATCCATGATGAGCGCACTAACCGCATGTGGGAAGCGAGTATGGGCGCCCCCCTCAATTTGACTCGATTCGCATCTCGTCCAAATCGCCTCATTTAGTTCGGGTTTTCCATTTGCTGCATGCATGATCTTGCGAGCCCTTGGTACCCGGGTGGAACTTTCGTAGTCGGCATATAGGGGGACACGGTCTTAGAGTGCTATGAGGGTCCCTTTTCTTCGGGGCTCGATTAGCCGTGCGCCCAAGGTTCTTTGGGCTTGACGCGAAGAAGAGTTGAGTTGTGTTGAGTGCCCCGCTTGGTGGAAGGGCCTTTCCATCTGGCGGGTTATTCATGCGTGTACGGCCAAATTGGTGCAACCCTGCAGGGATAATCTTCTCGAGAAGCCGTGTTTTCCGCGGTTATGGATTACTTGGTGAAAGTACTGGCTAACAAGTACTCAGGACAACTTAAACCTAATGATTAACAACCTTACACCCAATGATTAACAACTTGACTAGTAATAGGCTTATTGACACAATAATCTGAACCATCATAATTTCAACTGTGTGAGTTATCCTCGGATTGCTTCTTTGGATAAGGGGCGAGATCCAGGATGGGTTTGCTTGAAGTTACCTTACAGTTGGTTACGATACACGATCTTATCTCCTTTCTGATAGCCGGAAGTTGTAGTATGTTCTGTAGTTGGTTAGAGCAGCCAGTTGCAGCCTCTTTTATATCCCCTACCTTCCGTTGAACCCAAAGCATCTGTGCTTGGTGTTGACGGGTTACACTTTGGTGAACTGTGAGTCTTGCTTGCCAGTACGTTTATGTATTGACCCCCTTTGGGGCTGTGGTTTCCGCAGACGACGTTTCCGAGGATCTACATGGTGGCTACTGCGTGGAGTATGACGAGACTGCTGACGAGTAGATAGCGGACCCGGGCAGGATCCGAGACTTCGTGGATGGGCCCCGTCTGTTCGTTTCCGGCCTCTTAGGCCTATTTGGTTCTTGTCTGTACTCAGACATGTTGAATGCTTCCGCTGTGATGTAATGATGAATTGTTGGGACATGTGTCCTCTGAATGATTGTATTTGCTATCTCTGCTCTAATGAGAGCTATTTGCAACTTATTTCAATCTTTTGTGTCGTAGAGATCTGTTGTGATATCAGTTGTTCAACGCCGTTGACGTACCATGTGTGTATGGTTTGAAGTACGTCAATGGAAGTGTCCTGATTTCTATGGGATAGTTTACATCGACGGTGAACAGTAACGATTGGTTGTCACACATAAGTGTTGGCCTACTCGTAAGAGGACGCGGGTGCCGGTAAGCCCCGTAATCCAATCAAAATACTGTTCAGTTCGTACGGTGAGTATCCTCTAGAAGTCCGGGTGCGACACAGCAGCGGAGGGGTGCCCGTGCCTCCCCTCCCCAACACGGACGCCGAGTTCCGGCGCGCCATCCGCGAGGCGCGCGACGCCATGGCGGAGCCCGACCGCTTCCCGGAGACGGGCTTCGACGAATTCTGGTGGCAGCACCTCACCAGCCGCCGCGACAGGGAGCTCGCCTCCCTCAACGACAACGGGCCGGTCGACGGCCGCTTCAACGCCAACGGGCGCCGCCGCTGGTGGAGCGTCCCCAACAGAACCATCGAGGGGGTCCTCGACCACATCCACGCGGGCAACGAGCCGCGCCTGGCGATGCCGCCCCGGCAGACCCAGCCGTGGGAAGCGCGCCGGACGGGAGCCTCCTCTTCGTCGGCGACGTCGAGCTCCTCCGGCGCCCAGTCCCTCTCAATTCCCCCCCTTTCTGAACGCCGGCGCGCCTGCCCGCAGGCGCAGCGGCGGCGCGCTCCGCATCGGCGAGCCACGCTTTGAACGCGTGGTTCGCCCGAAGACGGAGGACGCCGGCGACGACGAGGACGAGTGGCCCGACCAGAAGGTCGCGGAGCAGCTGTCCTTGGACACGCTCCAGCCGCTCGATGCCGCCGCCGCCGCGACGTGGAGCCTGCAGGAGAGCACCGCGGCGGAGCTGGTGCTCCAGCGCCGCCTGCTAGCGGAGGCCGAGAAGCGCAAGGCGGCGCGCGACAGTGAGGCCGCCGCCAACGCGGCCCGCCTCCGCGTCTCGCCCCCGCCGCCGCAGAAGGAGAACGTCTACATCGTCCTGGACCCAGACTCCGACGACGAGGACGTGATCCAGCAAGCCCTCGCGGCGAGCAGGTGGGACGGCTGTGGCGACGCCGGACAGGGGCCGAGCAAGCGCCCCGGCGACGGCCCCGACGACGACGACGACGACGGCGACTATAGGCAGGCCATCGCCGCCAGCCTCGGCCTTCATTAGATTTAGTTTAGTTTAAATTTCAGTTCTAGTTTTTTAAATTCGCGCCGAATATGTACGCACTTCGCCTAAATTCAATAAAAATCGCCTATTTTTAAATTGCGTTTGTTTGAGCCGAATCATGGGCTTGGGGAGCGATTGGGAAGCCTGCCCCCCAGGTTCCAGAATAGCGCCGCGGCGGTGCCAAAACGGCGGCGTTTTAGGCCCTGGGGGCGCAACGACTGGAGATGCCCTTAGTCAGCGACTCAGCGGGGCCACGGGCATTTGTTCTATGGCTTGTCATCGTGCATTACTCCTATAAAGGCTGGAGGTGTTGTCCGTCTGCGCCGATCGGCCACGCTGCGCTTCCGCTCGCCCGCATCGCCCCGGACGCGCCATGTGTACGCGTCTGATTGGCCGCGCGCGGGGAGGCCCAGCGGTGACCGGTGCGTGGACCGCGCGCGAGGCTTCTTCCCAATCCCCGCTCGCCTTTTCTCCTACGCGGTGAAACCTAGATCGAGAATAATCCCTCCTCTCGCGCTCCTCCTCCACGGCTGCGACGCCAGGCTCGGTGAGCACTCAGCACCAAGCAGGCACCGGGGAACTGCAGGTGGTGGCCGCGGGCGCAGGTCGTCGCCATGGGGAGGCGATCAAGGTCGCAAGGTCGCCGGCTTGGTCTCGCCTCCCAGTCCCCGTTCGCATTTCTCCTCCCCATGATGTTTCCTCCCCGTCCTCGCCCCTACACTGCCTCCGCGGGCCTGGTCCTGCTTCTCCTCCTCCTCCTCCTCTGGCTCCTCACCCCGAGCGGCGCCTGGCAGCGACAGCAGCAGGTCAGCCTCCTTCGTTGCGGCCACTCGATTTGATGGGGCATTTTCGATCCGATCTGCTTCTGCTCTGCTCTTCCTCTCCTTCTCCCCAGCCCGCCGCCTCCACGGGCTGACCTGCGCCTCATTTCTCCCGCTCCCGTGCGTGCACCTCCACCCTCACCAGACGATGGAAGAGCCAGGCTAGGCCTCCGCTCATCCCAACCTCACCTAGCAAACCTCAACTTCTACGCCCTGTAGCAGGTTGGCCTCCCTGACGCGACAGCGGCACATCGGGAGGAACTTGGCGCCCTTGTCCCAGATGTGCGCCCAAGCACACCTGCCCTTCCGCCTCATCTCCGCTCATCGAGCTAGGTTTTGGCCGCCGAGACGGTGACTTGCGGATTGCGGTGGTCTCAGGCGCTCAGGAGGAGCCCTCGATCTGTGGAAACCAGAGAAGAAGCTGTGCGGGCTTCATGTCGGAGGATTTGCCCGGTAGGTGGTCGCCCAGCTTAGAGGTAAGAAGGTACACACATCATCTCATACATCTTCCTTGAGCTCAGGTGCTGATGGTGATGGTTGCAACAGCAAGGATGTGGCGTTGCTTATCGTGGAGCATGAGGAGGAAGGAGAGCGAGATGTCATTGCCATGTGAAGGTGCGAGAGGGTTCGGGCACGGCACTGCGCATCCATGGTTTTCTTGCAAGCTCTGCATCTCGCCGAACTCTGCTATGTCATGGTTGATTTTCCTTGTGTAATGTGCTTGTTATCTTTTTGGATTGTTGTTGGAAGGATAGAGAAGCAAACGTAGATGTGAATATATGTGGGTTGGCCAATGGTATATAGCTGTTTAGCTATTCTGCTCGGTGTTGTTATCTTACTAAAAGAACAGCTCTATATGCTCGTGGAAGATTAATTATGAGGATACTAGGCTTTGGCTGCTCGCATCATGGCTTTGGTTCAACGCCGAATTTTGTTCAAGTGAGAGGCTCCTTATTTTCCGATCAATTCTGAATGCTCCTTAACTTTTTTATTCGTGTGCTGCAGTGTTGCTGGATGTCGATACTGCTTGAGACCAGATCCGTTGCACCCTTCATGCTTCAGACCAAGCCCTTCAGCAAGGTTTCAGAAATATCACTCTAGCGGAGATTGTGGTGAGCATTAAGCAATCGAGCAACTTTTTATATTGCTAACTAGGTTTGGAATTAGAATTTATTGCTTTTACTGATTGTATTTGTTTTCTTAGGATGTTGCTGGTTGATTTTCTGGCAATAGATCTTCCCCTCTAAACTGGACAAGATTGGAATTTCTGTAGCTGACCATTGATATTTAACCACAATTGATCTTCAGATGCCTATGGGTTGTGATACGTTGTGTTTTGGTTGCAGTTTGGCTTTCGGAGCAAACCCTACGTTTGGATGCTCTAAGGTCAGCCCTTTCAACCCCTCCACCATTGGAGCTACTCAATTGAACCAGGATCTTCTATATGCTAAGAATCTATGCTTCATGTAGTTTGTACTTTCCAGCTTGACGGATTTCACAAGTTGCAAAAAAATTCCTGCATTAGTACCCAACTTTCTTTGTGTGCTTATAGGTAATTTCACTCCTGTTATTATCAAGATCCTAATATTTAGATCATTATTTTTCCTTTCAATTGACACTTGTAGTAAGGGACAATAGATTTTACATTTTCCTGTAGTGATTCCTGTGTATAGGTATCCTTGATAACAGCTTGATGTGTCTGTATTAAGAAAAATATCAATTCGGTATAGATTTTCTTTCACTGAGATACAATGCCTCTGTTTGTTGGTCTGACCTTAGCACCAGCCCTGTCCGTCCTCTGACCTCCGCTCGAGGACGCCAAGAAGCATTACAGAGGCAGCACAGTTACATGATGGGATTCTCCTCCATGTGACCATCCGTCGTTCTTGTAATATGGCCACCTCTTCCGTTATTAACGAGGATATCAAGGTTTCCTACAAATTTATTGATGGTGTATATATATTTATTTTATTGAGTCTATTATTTGCTGCTGCATATATATGGTTGTTATTTCTTTCATTTTGGTTCATGTATTTCCTGGTTGGTACCTGATTTATTCCTCTGGCTGGATGTAAGTGTAAGTTAGGCTATTCCTTTCTCCTTGAGGCTCAAAACATGAGATGGGGTACTATAGTTATAGCTAAATTTATGGGATTCTATTTTAGAACACATTTGTCCTTTTCCGGAAGAGGACATACTTACGTAAACTCTAGACAAATGATTGATGCCAGAGGATAAGAGATGCTATAGTTAGCATACATAATGGCACTTGGCCGTGTTTGTTATTGTTTTGTATTTTAGGGGCTTAATCTGGTGTCCTGTCTTCTTCTTACCGTTTATTATTTATACTGCAGTATGAATGCTTGAAATTTTCAAAATTACTGATGTTGGCATATTTTTATTGCACCCAGATCAAGAAATGCAACTGTTCAACAAGAAGGGTTGTTGAGAAGGTGTGCCTTTCTTTCGGTCACCGATGTAATTTTTTTTGAAGGTGAGCACAATATTTACTCTCTGAAGAAACTTGCCTTGATGTTTTGTTGTCTACGCTTCTTTTGGGCAGAACCGTGTTCTTGCGGTACTTACCTTCCTACTATCTAATATTTTTTTATCTGACTGTTTTGATATTTTAGCTGACCCTACTGTCATTTGTTTATGTAGCCAGATGTCGATCGTCTATGTACTTTGGGAGATTCATGGTTTATCCAAAGAAGACCTGTTTACGGGTAGTCGAGCCTCAGTGAATGATCAAGTTTGGTCGGTACAAATGTCGAAGAAAATATTGGTGTTGAGCCGGAGTTCCCGTGCTGCACTTTTTCAATGACTCCCATGACCTGCCTTTTAGGTTATAGGTAATTTTTCAGGCATCATTCATATTGAATCTTCATGCTATTAGTATTTGTTATTTGCCAGTTATTTTCTCCTAAAGTTCCTATCTATTAAGTCGAAATATATAGATGTGTATTTACTCTGTTTGCTTCTACTATGTGCCCAGGTCTCTCTTATCCTCACGTTGCATGTGATTTAGTGGGGGCTCACGCCGAGCTCTGAAATCTGGAAGTAATTGACATGCTGCTATTAGGACTGAAGGATGATGTATGAGAAGGATGTGCTGAAGAATATCAATAGGTTCTCATATTATTTCTTGACTTTCTTCGTTATGTGTCCGAATTCAAGGTTGCAACACTTCCAAGAAGGATGTGCTGAAGAATATCAGTATGTTGCCATATTATTTCTCGACTTTCTCATTATCTGTCTGAATTCAAGGTTCTCCGTTATGTGTCTGCCACTAGCATACATGTCCGATTGCAGTGATATAAGTATACATAGGTATACATGTGTTTATCCTGTCATTGGCATCATATATCATGTTTTTGAAACACTGCACTATCATACAAGTTTTCCATGTCTATTCGATGAATGAAGTATATCATCCTTCTAACTGCAAAGGATGAACTGTTCCTAAATCCTAAGAAAGAAATGACTAGGCTGCTTTGAGATATAATTGCTGACAACTGGTCAATATTTTTGTATTTAATTGGCTTAGCTCTAATTGGTGATAAAAAGAAACCGAGTTTACTGGAAGTAGTATGCTTGGTGCTATTAAACGTCGTCTCGCTGATTTGTTTTCTTGTGTTTGATTGCCTTTGTTTTAGGTGGAAAAGGAAGCTCCTATTGATCTCATAGGAGTGTTTCGACAAAGAGCATGATGTCAAATACTGTTGGGTTTTCTGAATATCCAAAACGTTAAAATTTGGTGTGCTCCTTTTATGGCGCGAATGAATTGGAGTGACATGCACCTTGCTGATTATTGTTTAAAGAATGTTACCGTCAAGGTACACTCTTTAAAAAGAGTTGTAATTGTTCGTGCCAGTTCTTTGTGTTTGCCTGTTTCGTGGGCTCATCATTGTTTGCCTAAATGCAGCTGTAAGTTGTCTGGTGTTTGTGGTATGATAAATATGTTTAGTTTTCTAGGCATTCAATGCTCGCACCACATAGTATCAATTCATAGTTGCAGCACAGTTTGGTTGTTTTCACACCTTAAACCTCTGTTAAGCTTAAATGAAACAAAACTTAAATTTTTATCCTACATTTATTTGATTTACACAAATTAGAAAACTAGAATTGTATGGAAAGCAATTTTACAAAAAAATCCTATAAAAGATAATGTATATGCCCCAACTAAGAAAGAGCTTCTGAAGCTACCACTACTTACTTTCTGAGCATAGTTTTTCAGTCATTTTGTATGATGGCTCACATAAATTTGAGTGGCATGTGTTAACACTTTCTCCATTTCCTGATTCATCTTCGACAAAATGAATAATATTGTCAGCAGTAGTGTCAAGTACCTTCCAGTGCCAGATATGATGGTTCCCTATAGCAGTAGGGATTAAGGATATTTATTGTTTCCTCACGTATACATCCTGTTTGAACCTGATAGAGAACATATTAGGATAATCATAAGAACATGCAAAGGCTTGCCAGCAATCCAAACTGTGCCCTGTTAGTAACCATGAGTACCACCTTCATCACGTTCCACCCTCCAATATACCATAAATTAATATACCCAGGCATAGAAACTCCTGTTGGTCTTGGCTGCTGGTTCTCTTGAATATGCTCGCATTCACATATTCCTGTAGAAGATTGCGAGTATACATGGAAAACTAGATCAATGAAATCCATAGGTAACACCACTCAGAGCATGCTCTGTTCCAGCATACTACGTTCCAACATACTACTGGTACAGAAAACACTGTAAGTTCACATTCGATATCTTGTCACTGGAGGTGGGAGAATAACGAACTATCATCACCTGTTTTCGTATCGAAACATCTAAAGCATATAATTACCAATTGTTTGCTTGGTTGATAAACACATTGATGGGACACGCATGGTATGGTTCCTGGCTTACGTTGCTCCTTTTGTAGTTGGCCTGGATTCCTGATTGCAACTTACGTGACTGAACCTGGCATTGATACTGTCTACCTATCAACTTGTTGCAAATTTGAAGATTTGCGTATTTTTTTCTGGAGTCACCTACCTTTCGCCGTTCTAGGAAACCTCCATCCATGTTAGACATAGTCGCCTTACAATCCATTATCTAACAGATCTCTGTCATTTAACGCGTTGATAGGCACATGAGTTAGACAGGGTGGTTCAAACTTCCAGCTTTTAACATACACTGTCACTACAAATCTTCAGTTGTAGTTCAGACTCGTGTGCTGTTGTTAGTGCCTGCATACCAATGATAATTCATCAGGTTACTCATGTGTGTCCATTTCTCTGCGCAAGGCCATCTGCACACCTACAGGTTCTGGGAGAACGTGTTGACGGTCATCTTGACGAACGCGCGGTTCAAGAACGAAGAGACCGCCGAGCAGGTCGGCACGGTGAAGATCGTGGCCTGCGACTCCAAGCTACTCACCCAGTAAAACAAACTCCAGCTTAGCAGCTGCAAGCTCGTCGTGGCGGGGTGGGTTTTTGTCGTGGCGGGGTGGGTTTTTATCCCCGCCGCCTCTGCTCCAGATCCGTCTCGGCCTGATAAACCACGCCGCCACCACCACCTCATTGCCTTTTTTAATAATCATCAATGGTATCTGTAGAACCTCCTGGGGCTCTAGATCGTCGCAGCTGCAAACTCTAATGTTTTTACCGGAACTCAAGATGTGTTGATAATGTTATAAATGATGTGACTAGCATTACTTTTTGTGGCTATGGCTCCTGTGATGGTATTGGACCAAGTTCCAAGTATCTGTCGAAACTGATTTACAACATTTTGGATCTTGTGTTTACTATGTAGATTTTGTATAGCTCGAAGTTGCCAGGTGCTCTAAACATACGATGTATTAAAATGATTTGTTGCATATGTAGCTAGGAGTTTTTAGTTAGAACATGTATGTATGAAAATGTAAAGTTTATGGAACACCTTACATTGTATCTTCATAGGCAAAGGAGCATGGGAGTCCCTTCAGCTTTTTCAAAAGACAGTAATTTATCGAAATGCAATTTTTTTAACTTTTACTGCAGTATCTTTGAATTAATGAACTAGCTACAAAAATCCATCTACTGCTATAAGACTCGTACGGGTTACCTATTTTGTTTATTAGTTCTTGCCTAGAAATTTTCATCCATGATGATTGTTGGCTTCTTGGATCCGACTCCGCATAGATAGAGTGTTCGGGGCTTGCTTGTAGAAGATTTTAGGGAAGCCAAAAGTTATGCGCACTACCGAACATGCATAAATCTTATCAATTAACTAATATTCTGATTCATGTGGATTTTAACTTTTACTTCCCGAAACATAAATATGATTGGTGACCAAATCAATCAATAAATGATATGGCAGACTTACATATATATGACAATTTTGCTCCTATGGAAACAAATTTTGTCATAGATCCATTATTTGCGCCAGTTGGGACTTGCGATGTTCTACTCCATGGATAAATTATAGTAGACAAAAACATAAACGCACTCGAGTCTGTTGCCACCCTGCCCAATATAAAACCCCAAATCATATGCTCCACCTAATAGGTAATTATAACAATATAAATTTTATTTTTATAAAAAGATAATCTCTGGGTTAATTTATAATTATTTTCTTATGGAGAAAAATTTCGGTAAAAATCTGTTATTTGCGCCAGTGGCGCAACGGGTCATCTAGTTTGGATCAAATGATGAGACGAGACGAGACGAGATGGCCACGGGCACGGCTCAGGCTCGGCCTGCTTTAATCCGCTTCTTTTTTTTTTTACCGCGCCAATCATTCGCTGCCCACTTTGCGTCCTTTGCTCTGCTTCCCAGTATTTATTTATTTTTGGCTGTAAAATTTGCTTTTTATCGAAAGCATGCGGCCCTTTTTTTTTGTACTCCGTATTAAGATCTGGGTGGTGAGCCACATTTCTCCATGATACATTGGCACTTTTTCCTTATTATTACTCGTACCATGATCATGCTTCAGTATAATTAGCTCGAAGCTGCCTTTTTCCCGTGAGCTCGAACATTTTTGGAGTATATATAAGGATGATAAAGCTTAATGATTTGCAACAATTATACGCATACACATTTTTATTTACACAAAAGTCCCCAGAAAGTTCCAAACAAGCACAAGAAAGAAAGGCGAGGAGAACAAATTCGGAAGAAGGAGAGGCCCTACCTATAAACCCACACTTCCTCCTCCTCTCCCCCCAAGTCCCAGCTCCTCCCGCTCTTCTATACCTGGTCCGCTCTGGTTGGACGATCGATTCCGCCCGCCCGCCCGCCGCCGATTCATTCCTCCCCCCTCGCTCCCGCTCCCGCTCCGGTCCCCTCCGCCTCCCCGCCTCGTCGCGCTGTCCACCCACCGGCGCATCGTCGGCGATGGCCTCGGCGGCGGCGGCGGCGCTGTGGCAGCCGCAGGAGGAGGGGCTCCGCGAGATATGCGCGCTCCTCGAGGCGCACATCTCCCCCAGCTCCGACCAGGCACGCATCTGGCAGCAGCTCCAGCACTACGGCCAGTTCCCCGATTTCAACAACTACCTAGTCTTCCTCCTCGCCCGCGGAGAGGTACCCACCACCCTCGCCGTCCCTGCCTCCTCTCATCCTCCCTCAACCCGCGGGTCGCTTCTCGTACCCGTCGCAGCCGCTAGGGTTTTAGTTTTGCCCGTTCAGGGTGGTGCTCTAGAACTGGATAATGGGGGTGTCCCGCTGCGTCTGGTCGCTAGGATACAGCTCAGATTAGCCCCGAATGGAAAGCAATGCCAATGATACGTGCGGTTTCGGGGCCGAACGCGTCGTTGCAGCTGCTTTGTTGCGGCATAGGTTTTGAGGTTGTGTACGGAGCTTCAGTTCCGTGCACTGCCTGTTTGGTTTCGACCACTGTGGCGATGATTCTGCGATAATAGATTTGGTGGTTCTGGTGTGCCTCTTTGATTTCAACAAATTGGGTGTTCCTAGTGGGGTTTCCCAAATGTGTTATGCATTTGCTCTTGGAGAATTTAATTTGGCTGACACTGAACCTCTGGGGTGTTACTGCTGGTGTCAATGCCACCTGCCAGTGCAGTCACTCTGTAGTTCGTAGTGAAATGCTTTCTCATCTGCACACTCCTAGAATTTATGGGTGAACCATCAGTGGTGCTCTCTCTAGGACTGGATAGTGGGGTGTCCAGCCGCATTTGGTCGCCAGGATGTAGCTCAGATTGGCCCCGAGTGGAAAATCAATGCCAATGATACGTGGGGTATTGGGGCCAAACTCATGATTGATTGCAGCTGCTTTGTTGCGGCATAGATTGTGAGGTTGTGTCTGGAGCTTCAGTTTTATGCGGATAATAGATCGGGGGCTCTGGTGTGGCTCTTTGATTTGAACAGATGTGCTGGTGGTTAGTTGGTATTTATCTTGTTTATAATGCACACAAGGCTGCCTCCCCTTTATATCACACGCCGATACGAGGTGGGTTTCTAGTGGGGTTTCGCAAATGTGTTGTGCATCCTGCCATCCTCTCTTGGAGAGGTTAATTTGGCCTGATACTGAACCTCTGGTGTGTTACTGCGTGTCAATGCCACCTGTCAGTGCAGTCACTTCGTAGTTCATGGTGAAATGCTTTCTCATCTGCACAGTCATAAATTTTATGGGTGAACCATCAAGTTGGTTACAGAGGTGAGTCATGTGATGGAATGAATGTGCATAGTTTCGGACGTGACAACAAGTTGGTTTTTTTGATTGTGCATATATATATATTCACATCGGACCATAAACAACACCTAGAACATCAGAGGCATAGAGAACTTAAACTAATGTGACATGTATCACATACTTGTATGGCTAATTATTCCAGCTAGTTGCTTAATGTATGGTGTCAGTGAGATTCTGATTTATGATGAGCTCAGACAGCACCAAATATATGCTAAACTGTGGGTAGCCATTTTTTGTGGCTACAGATTAGAATTGAAGCTATCCTTTATGATTTTAGGAGTTTGAGGGAATGCCCTGGCCTTGTGATGGAAATGCCAAGAATTGTATCATGTGGTAATTGTGATTTGAAGTATCTTGAAGAAATTATAACACAAATAATCGTCTATGTACTTTCACCATCTGAAAATTACACATGTTATGCTGTTGCTGAATTAATTATAGACCAGATAAGAACTCAGGCATAAAGATACCAAACAGTTAATTAATCATGATGTCTTTTCAACAAAGGCTCAAGATAACGTAGGAAATTCAGAATTGTTTGTTTCATTTTATAAATTATGTTATATTCTCTTACTTATTATGTAGATATAGAAACCGATACTGAATTTTTTTGGATGGGTTCCCATCTCATATAGATTTGGCTATGCATGTAGTCGGTAGATTCTTAGCATAGTCTGGAGAAATGTTGGTGCTGAATTCCTGATGTGTAAATCCAGCTACTGTATAAGGTCTTGCTGACATCTGGGTAACTTTCGTGCCTATACCAGGGGAAATCTTTTGAAGCAAGGCAAGCTGCTGGTCTTCTATTGAAAAACAATCTGCGAGCAGCTTTTGTTTCTATGCCTCCCACATCCCAGCAATACATCAAATCTGAGCTGCTGCCATGTATAGGGGCAACTAATAGGGCGATTAGATCCACAGTAGGAACAGTGATCAGTGTACTTTTCCAAATTGTCCGAGTCGCTGGATGGATCGAGTTGTTTCAGGCTCTAGATCAATGTTTGAACAGTAATGATCTGGATCATATGGAAGGTGCTATGGATGCTATCTATAAGGTACTGTGCATCACTCCTATATTTGAGCTTGAATTCTAATCAGTACATAAAGAACTACCACTTGTTATAACTATATAGCGCGAGTGAACCCGAAAAATGCATATGTGCTTTGCACACCTTGTTGCGTTTGCCACTTCCTTGCTTTGAAAAAAAATCTGATTTTTTTACATAGATATCAGTGTATCAAGTGAATCTGTAAATTTTGATCCAAAACTATGGTGTTTTTTGTCCTGTACAAAAAATAAAAATAAAATCTGTGCACTTATAGTTGTTTGCAGCCCTAAAACCTTGCTTTCTATTTGTGTGGCACAGAATTAGATATGTTTTGGCCAAAATATGGAGGTTCACCCTTCGGCAAACAGTGTACTTCTAGTCTAGAAAAAAAAATGGACGTTTTCAAAATGTCTACCTTTGGTTTTCTGGTGCACCTATCACGTATAAGAGGAAACTTATGGTTGTTTCTCTAACTAACCGGGTGCACTTGTCCCCATGTAGGGAAGTCCCACTAGCAATGTCAGCAGTGAATGTTCTAACATGAGTAGTATGTGTTATGTTTGTGAACACAATTGGTGTGTTTTGAAGCTTGCTTTTGATTTTGTCGTCAGATATGCGAAGATGTTCCTGAAGAACTTGATGTTGATGTTCCTGGTTTGTCTGAACGACCAATCAATGTATTCATGCCACGGATGCTGCAGGTTCGTGTTCCATCTATAGTCATCATCTAACTATAGGGTGTGCACCTTCACTTGCACATCCTGCAAATGCTGAATTTTCTTTTATTTGTTCAGTGAATAGCTGTATGTATATTTCAACCAAGCACGCCTCTGCGGTGCACATGCTTCGACACTCCTTTAACATGTCTACGGGGTTCCGCTCTAACAAAGTCAATTCAATTGCTTTTTTCAGTTTTTTCAATCTCCACATGCAAGTCTTAGGAAACTAGCACTGGGCTGTATCAACCAGTATGTTGTGGTGATGCCATCGGTATGAGTCCCCACTCCCTGTCCATCTTACAAAACTCTTTTTTGCTAACCATCCTGATTTATCTGCAGACGCTGTATATGTCCATGGATCAGTACCTGAATGGCTTATTCAGCCTTGTGAAGGATCCCTCAGCAGATGTCCGGAAACTGGTATTTCACTTCAATAAATTACAGTTTAAGATGCACAGATTCGTTTATTCTTTGTAATCTTGTGTGGATAAAGGATTCATGTTATCAATGCCGTAGAGTTCAGTATGTGGCTGACTCATCTGGAAGTGCTAATAATAATGAGGGTGTATAGTTGCTGCTCTGTATAGTTTAGCTGTTCAATTACATATTTTATCTTGATAATCCTCCCTGTTTATTTGATAGGTTTGCTCGGCCTGGGTTCAGCTCATTCATGTTCGGCCATCAATTTTGGAGGTATTGTATCATGTTCATTGATGCCCATTTAGATTTCATTTGCTGTCATTGAGTATATAACCAGATAGCTCAGTTGCCTATGCTCAAATATTGAGCTCAATCTGACGTTGAATAGCAAAACCACAGCCACATTTGAAAATTGTCACTGAATTGATCCTGCAAGCGAATAAAGATCCAGACGATGAAGTTGCTCTGGAGGCATGTGAATTCTGGTATGCATTCTGTGAACATGGTAATTTCAACATGTCAATTTCAAACTTTGTACTCTTAAATCTGATATCTGCTCCTTGTGACAACCTTATGTTTACTATCATTTCTATCTATTCTCACAATTACTAGTTCAATATCCTTCAAATTAAAAGTAAACTATCATCGGCTGATTAGTGATGACATTTCTAACTGATCGTGTTGAATGATCTGTTAGGGGACTAATTATATGTCTACCTTTCAGGTCGACATACTGTGATGTTGGCATGCCCCCTGAAGGACTGCGGGATTTCTTGCCACATTTAATACCAGTATATAAGTTGCCTTATCTAAGTTAATTCCAGTAAGTCTTGGGCATGGTTACAATTTTGATATGTTTTTTTCTGTATTTATTTCATAGACTTTGGTGTCGAACATGGTCTATACCGAAGACGATGAATCACTTGCTGATGCTGAGGTGGGGTAAATTTCTTTATATCCTTCATATTTTAGCTGCTAGTCATTGTGTGACAGTGGCATGCTCTGATACGTATTATATGTTTCCAGGAAGATGAATCCTTTCCAGACAGGGATCAGGTTGGTTGCTTATGTCATTATATGTTGTGAGTGATAGCAGCTAGATTAAATCTTTGGCTTTATCCATGTGAAATCATAATATTATTTTTGGATTAGGTTTGTGTTTTTAGTCAGTATAATGCTGAGTATTGGATTGAACATAGTCCTGTAATGTTGAACTCTGAAAGGCATATAAGTTAGTTATTTTTGGTAGTATATTTACAGTTAGCATTTTAAGATCAATGCATTGCTTGTTTAGCAAGCATGCTGTAATTTGCCTTGCAATAAGATTATATTAACAGTCCTAAAAGAAATGGAGACTGGCAGTAAGTTTACAGTTCCAGTAACCCTCACAGCAAGTTGTGCATGTTTATCTCTTTGACATCTTTTTGTTTGCTTGGAGTAAAATCTAGATGATTTTGGCAGGATCTGAAGCCCCATTTCCATACCTCTCGATTACATGGATCTGAAACTGAAGAAGATGATGTGAGTTTAGAAACATTATCTTCCTAAACACTGGAATGACTTTTTGCCTACCTATTAAATTAAAGCTGTGAAAACTAACTAGCAATATTGACAGGATGATGATGATGTTGTAAATGTTTGGAATTTGCGGAAATGTAGCGCTGCTGGGTTGGATGTCCTTTCGAATGTTTTTGGGGATGGCATTCTTCCCACTTTAATGCCTTTGATTGAGGTAACTGGAAGATTCCATAATCCCTCCCCTGGTTTTATTCGCTCATTAGCCCCATATGTGTCCAAGGACCTAGTTATAGTTGGTGCTTGGTACAATATTTATTGGTGCACTTGTAACTAACCTTCAATCTGTAGGATAACTATGAATCAAATATTGTAATTCTGCAGAAAAATTTGGCTTGGATAGGTGATGATGCCTGGAAGGAGCGGGAAGCTGCTGTTTTAACGATTGGTGCTATAGCAGAGGGATGCATTACTGGATTATATCCGCACCTACCACAGGTAATTCTAATAACTAATCAACGTTGTATTCATAGCCCCATTGAACACAATTCCAGTAAGAACACATGCCATGCATCTAATCCTATTGAATGGTCTTGGATGATCTTGTTGAAATTAGTTTTCAGAAATACTTAAATTAGCCTGATATTTGCTTCTCTCAGGAAACCATCCCTAACACAGGGGTGAAATTTCATCTTAATATGTTGTAACATTTGAAAAGTAACGAGGGAACACTCTGTTGATGCAATCATTAGTTCCATGCATGATAGACGATCAGACTTTTCAGTTGCACAAATTATTATCTGCAGACTAAATTTCACATTTTCAATGATATACTTTATCTGTGAAATTTTGGACTGTTGTGAGTTGTGACTTGTGGGATGCAATTCTAGTATTAATTTTCCTATCTTCCACTATCTACTCAAATCTGGAACTGGATCACAGTCCAAGTCCAAAACGTGGAAGTCCAACTAGTGTCTAGTGTAAATCGATCCAATCCATCCTCGATCCACAATTAGTTCCCCAAATCCATCCAAGTCCAAATTAAATTGTCCAAAACTCCAAATCCATCCAATGGATATTGGAAATCGTTGCGACTAAATAAGGCGGCAAGCCGAGCAGGCCTAGCTAGCCGCGGAAGTTTTGCTCAAAAAAAAAAGGGCTAGCTCCGTCGATAATGTTGGGTCGCCGGCTGATCCTGCTGCTTGTGGTCGCAATAGCCGCTTTCTTGGCGGGTGCAAACGGCGTCGGCCGACAAGTCGACCTGCTCCGCCTCGCGTCATGTTCGTCGCGTGCCTATGGCTGACAGCAGATGGTGCACCAGTCGCAGCAGCGCACAGCGGTGGGGTCGTTGTCGGCTGCCACGGAGGCGGCGGCGGCCTTCGCGGTGCGGCAGAGCTCCAGCGTGTAGATGAGCATCGGGCAGTTGTTCGTGCGCTTCCGCGTGGGCACTCTGGCACAGACGTTCCTGCCGGTGGCTGTGACCTCCTCTTGTCAGGTGCCGCCGCTCGCTTCGTCTACGGGAGTTCTAGACGGAGAAGACCAAGTCGTGGGGGCCTCCATCCCGTGGGCGTTGGGCACCTGCATCAATTCCCCCCCCCCCCCCCTCTTTCTCTTGTGCGCGTCGGACACCTACAGGCTGCAGCTATGATCCAATGGATCATTGGACTGTCCAAGGATGACGTCCAAATGTATCCAATAATATTGGACCTAATGTCCATGTCCAACAAAGTCCGATCCAGTTGGATCCAGTTTATCTCAGGTCCAAAGCCCGTGGATCTTAGAAGTCCACTTCCAGATTTACATCTACCTATAGTTGATTGGTTGCAATGTGCTGTATCTTCTCTCAGATTTTCTGTTCAATTGCAGATTGTTGCCTTCCTAATTCCTCTTCTTGATGATAAGTTCCCTCTTATACGGAGTATTACTTGTTGGACCCTCTCCCGATATAGCAAGTTCATTGTTCAGGTAACAACATAATCATATGTCCTTTCCTTCAAAGCTTTTATAATTTTTTATCTAGCATCCAATGTAATTAAATGTTTAGTGTTCGGTTGTAGCAATATATATGTATAGCGTACTGCGTGGTTAAACATGTGATGGTGGACTAATCATTTCGATGCATACCCAGTGACATGTATATACTTGTAATTTTTCTGGGGACTTCAGAAAATGTTTTACGGATGTGTACTTTTCCTTATTTATGTGTGCTCATTTAGTAGATCTGTGACTCTTAACTTCTTCTGACACTTGTTATTGCTGGCGCAGAGCCTGGGCCATCCAAATGGTCGTGAACAATTTGATAAGATCCTCATCGGTTTGCTTAGAAGGATATTGGATACTAACAAAAGGGTGCAGGAGGCTGCTTGTTCTGCATTTGCAACACTTGAAGAGGTTATTTACCTATTTTTGAACTGTTTTCCGACACTGAGATCTTTGTCGATAATTAGTACATGGTTTTTGTTTTTCAGGAGGCCGCAGAAGAACTAGTACCACGACTGGAACTTATTTTGCAGCACCTCATGTGTGCATATGGAAAATACCAGGTTTGTCAGATTTTGAACATTCATAGTTTGCAATGAATTAACAAGTATCACCTAAGGTTTTTCTCGGTTCTAATATTATATTTTGCTTGAGCAGAGGCGAAACCTTAGGATACTGTATGATACTATAGGTACCCTTTCTGATGCTGTTGGAGCAGAGCTAAACCAGGTTCAACATTTGCTAAATTCCTCTCTTGCTTTTTTTGAATATTAAATATTGTTTTTGAATGGTTTCCTTGTTCAGTTTTTCAGTGTGTTAGTTCCTTATCGAGATTGCTAATTCCCTTTAAGTTGTCATGCAGGCAAAATATCTAGATATATTTATGCCGCCATTAATCACAAAGTGGCAACAGCTTCCCAACTCTGACAAGGATCTATTTCCGCTGCTTGAATGTTTTACATCTATCGCACAGGTACTGTCATTTTTGTCCGTGAAAGACAGTCTTGTAGTTTTGAAGTCTGAACTTGCTTTACCTAAGTATCAAAGGTCCGTAGTACCCATGTTAGAATACTTATTTTGTTACTCAGTTATGAACTTCACATAGTATGTAAAATCATGTGAATTTGAATTTTTCATTTGGTGTATGCCTATGAATTATTTTTTCAGGCACTGGGACCAGGATTTTCTCAGTTTGCTGAGCCAGTGTTTCTGAGATGCATCAGTTTAATCCAATCCCAGCAGTTGGCAAAGGTCTGTGCAGTTTTTTTTATTTCATACTATATAAGGCTAGCATTAACTTAAGTATCTGCCGTGATTTTACATCAAGTTTAACCACACTCCCATATTCCCATGGTCTAGTTGCTATGGCAAGCAAGTATTTTGTCTTTATTCATACCTTAATGATGCTATGTTTAACACTAAATGCTTGCCATGTTTTCTTTTTTCACTTCTGGAAGAGAAATTAAGATGTCAAGTTGAATCTTTCCAACTTATACTATTCTTGTTTTATTAATACAAAAGGAAACCAAATACATGATTCATTGTCTTTGTCATTTTTATTGGCATAAAGACACTTCGTGAAGTTGCTCCTGAATAGCTACACATTTTGCAAACAGTTCCAGCCTTAAGTTTGGTCAAGTCTGTCTAAGCTTAGAAGTGTTTCTTCTCATGTTGTAGCATGGTTTCTGGTACTCTGATCTGTCAAGTGCCCTGCATTATGCCAGCTAAAAAAATAGTATCTGGCAGTTTGACATCAATATTTTCTGGAGTATAGTGTTTAATTACATTAGAGACAAGGTCGTGCTGTTCTGTTGCTTGAGGGATCTCTCCTTTCTACATGCAGGTTGATCCTGCTGCAGTATACGATAAGGATTTTATTGTCTGTTCATTGGACCTGCTGTCTGGACTTACAGAAGGACTTGGTGCCGGTATCGAAAGCCTGGTTAATTCAACTCTTTTGTCAATGATATTCCCATTCCGTGCCCCCAACTTCTCAATGACCTCAATAATTTTAGATGCTTGCTTGGGTGGTAACTTATGGTGGAAGCATAGTTTTGTTTTGACCACCTAGTATTGGTTCTTCATAATATGCTAAAATATGCACTTGTGGGTAAGGTTTATATGACCCCTTGCACAGTACAGACGAGAGGTTGCTAGTAATTCTTCATAAGTTATATTAACACCAACCATGTATTAATGTAGTGATAAACTTGTGAGCTTTACAAGACTGCTGTCAATACTGAATGTTTCAGTTTTGTTGATTAGATACCTATTTATAGTTTTATTATCTCGGAAACACTTCCATATTTTGTAAGCCATCTTTATTTTTTGGTTTAGGTTGCGCAAAGCAATTTGAGAGATCTACTTCTGCAATGCTGCATGGATGAAGCAGCTGATGTTCGACAAAGCGCTCTGGCCCTTCTTGGGGATATTTCTAGGGTTGGTTGCAAAGCTCCTAAATCAATATTTGTTGCTATGACAATTTTGAGCCTATAACACCTTTTCATATTTAGGTCTGCCCTATACATCTGAATCCACGCCTTCAAGAATTCCTTCATGTTGCAGCAAAGCAACTGGTTAGTGTATATATTCTTTGTAGCCCAGTATTATCTTTTTTAAATTTGCTTCTCACAGTATGTTTTTGGACTAGACCCCACAATCTGTGAAGGATGCTGTATCAGTTGCTAACAATGCTTGTTGGGCCATTGGAGAATTAGCAATAAAGGTTTGTGCCGCTTTATCAATGCTAGGGTATATTGTACATAGCGGAGCACTGGAGGTGCTTCCTTCTTGGCAAGTCTATTATTATTGCATATGGCTTTACCTAGTTTGTCAGCATATACCTTTGTTTACTATACTTGTAGTGCCGATCGTTTGACATGCATTGCCACTTGCCTCATACAAGTTCAAAACTGTATTTATATGATTTGTGGGCAGTAGGTGCTCCCAGTTTTGCGTCTTAAAGTCAAACATACTAGTGCTAATTATTATTGCAAAATTTCTTGTGTGTCTGACTGACTATTCCAATACAGATAGGCAAAGAAGTTTCACCTGTGGTGATCAGTGTTGTTTCATGCTTGGTTCCTATTCTAACAACCTTAGAGGTGATTGCTTTTTTCCCCATCATGTTCTGTAGTCGAGTGAGCATTTCAGCTAAGTGTCTTGTGTTTTGTGCCATTAACAGAGCTTCAATAAGTCACTTGCTGAAAATAGTGCAATCACCCTTGGGAGACTTTGCTGGGTATGTCCAGATATTGTGGCTCCTCATATGGAACATTTCATGCAAGCCTGGTGCAATGTCCTGTGCATGTGAGCAATCCTTTTTTTCTGGAACTATTATGCTATAGTCAAATGGTTAAGTCATTTTGCAGCTTTCTTGAAAACATATGAGATGTGGCAGATGTTTTTTTTTTCTTTATGCTTCTTGAAGCTAATGATCTTTCTTGTGCAGGATAAGAGATGATTTTGAGAAAGAGGATGCATTCCATGGTCTATGCGCAATGGTAAACCAATGGGTTTTTACTTAACACTCTGTATACATTCTTCATGTGAATGGTGTACTTACAACAAATACGCTTGTGTGTGCACTACTAGGTGGCAGCAAACCCAAAAGGGGCTGTGAGTTCGCTATCTTCCGTATGCAAGGCCTGTGCGAGCTGGAATGTAAGATGCCGTTTCTGTCAGATCTGCACCCGACAGTAGTAGTATGGCATATGAGCTCACTTGATTTGGATTTTGTGTACAGGAGATAAAAAGTGAAGGTTTGCAGAATGAAGTGTCCCAGATTTTGAACGGCTACAAGCAGGTATACACGACGTAGCCTTATCGTCTTTCCACTTGTGTGTGCTATATGCAAGAAGAGACTGACATAAATTATTTCTCCTAGATGCTTGGAGGTGCGGGTTGGGAGCAGTGCATGTCCACCCTGGAACCAGTAGTGGTGCAGAGATTAGCGAGATACGGGGTCTAGTGAAGCCGAGAGATCCGCGTTACTATACTCACTATACCACTGGAGGCACATCGCAGAAAGGAGGAAGTGTTACTTGTCGGGACACGTGGTTGGAAAAGGTCGATAGGGTGTCCAGCTGGTAGCACATTTTGTGATTTTATACGATGCGATTGATTCTGCCTGGGTTGGTTCTTGGTTTTTGGTTGGTGTTGTGTACTATGGTTTATATAGTCCACACACAGGACATGCTCAAAGCATGTCACGAATTTACGATGGGAGAAAATGTTTTTGTACCGAGTTGAAAAAAAACGGTGTGCTCCCAGTTAGTTATAGGGATCTATGGTCGGGTCTATTTGTATTGGCTGGTTTTCGGTGGACTTGGTTTTGTTGGCGGTTACTCGTTCTGGTTGCTCCATCCACAGAGGCAACACACTAATTTATGCACTTATGTAATATGCCAGGCTGAAAAATAAATCAAGTTGACACATGGCGGTGTTGTATTTTCTGTACTGATTCGGTTATCTTACCCCCAGTCTGATATAAGATCGAAGGTGTTTCTCCAAAAAGCACCAAAGATTACATCAGTAACTGGATTCGACAATGCAATTACCTTGGGGTGTGTTATCATCTTTACAGCTGATGTGAAATTTGAGAAAGAAATTGGCCAAACGGTCGGCCGTCCAAAGGCAGTCTTGGAGGGCAAGCCAAGCGAAGAACTTGGCCTTGGGAGGGGTCCAATTCTTCCGCACAAGCTTGTTCATATCGAACAAAGAGGAGCCGAGGAATTGCGCCTTTAGCCATGAGGTTCCAAATGACTACATCATCCATCTCATCGACAAGGTGCACCTCACGGAGGAGGAGCCACAAATCAATGAATTGGCGAGCATGGTCAAAGGTGAAGGTTTCTTCCATGGGGATCTTAAGAATCTAAGCGTTGTCTTTTAGGGCTTGAGCCACACTCCAATTTTTCCTCCTCGAAACCTGAAGGATTAAAGAGGCAACATCCTTAGGTTTCCGGCCCCCAATCCAAGGTGCATTCTAAAAATAAGTCGTTTTCCATTCCCAGCCGTGATAGACGTAGCGGCATAGAAAATATCCATGTCCTCCGAAGTGCAAAGATTACCGGTGCCGACCCAAATCTTCGTAGAGTCTTTCCATTCCAACCAAGGCCATCTTAACCTAAGAGCCCTTGAAAACTTGTCAATATTGAGCACCCCGAGGCCACCAAGGTTCTTGGGGCGGCAAACCAACTCCCAATTAACCTTGCATTTGCTTCTGGTGGTCTTGTTGGAACCTAACCAAAGGAAAGCCCGCTCGATCTTGTTGATTTTCTTGATGGTGCATGGGTGCACATGGAGAGGGGTCAAGTGATAGATAGCTTGAGACGAAAGGATCGACTTAACAAGCGCGACATGGCCGGCCACGGTGACAAGTTTCCTTACCAAATTGTAAGCTTGCCCGCCAATTTATCCTCAAGAGGTTGGAATTCCACTCTGAGGAGACGCCAAATCGAGAGAGGCAGCCCAAGGTAATGCAAAGGAAATGTCGTTCTCACAGCTGGGATACCCTCAAGAATTGCATCAAGATTGATGTGATCGTAGCGAATAAGGACAACAAAGCTCTTAAGACAATTGGCACAAAGGCTAGTGACTTCTCCAAAACCGTGGAGAATGGATGCTAGATTCCGAATGTCTTTCTTGAAAGGGTCAACAAAGACCGCTGCATCATCCGCGTAAAGAGAGGTTCTCAAAATGGTGCCACGCCCCCGAAGCTTGAGGAGAAGCCCAAGACTCGTTGCATTATCAAGAAAATGCGTGAGCGGATCAATCGCGAGCACAAAAAAAAGCGGGGAGAGGGGGCCCCGTAGACGAAGGCCACGCCCATGCAAGAAAGGGAGGCCGACCACCCCATTGAGCAGCACCCGAGATGATGAAGTGGAAAGGGGCCCACTTATCCAATTGCGGAAACAACTAGGGAAGCCTCACCGATGAAGAAGATCAAGGATGTACTCCCACCGAACGGAGTCTATGCGTTCTTCTCGCCATATTGTTCACATAAAGAAATGCTCCTCTTCTTAACGAACACACTTTGCTCATTGAAAACTAGATCGTTCATGAACGGCGCAAGATGGAGAGTGAGGACTTTGGCAATAATCTTGGCGATGTAGTGGATGAGGCTAATGATGTCCTCCGCCCCTCCTTCCGAGGCCACTTGTAGTTGGAAAATTTTGAAACAAATGTCTCAAAATTTCAGAAAATTCTTTTTTTTTTCCCAAGAGGTAGCCAATGATGTATCCGACAAGCAAGCATGTCAAATACAGGAAAATAATAAAATCACAGAAATTCCGGAGTTATGAAAATGTGCGTTGTTCATTGTTCAGTATACTCGGATTCATATTTTTGTCATTTCTATGTAGACTAGAACACTAAGTATCCCGCATTGAGATTTTACAATTTTACCATATAATTTTAGCAATGGATAAGGCCTCCTCTTGCTGGAGGGACGTAGGTTTCACCTGTACCTCTGGAGTAATCCTATCTTCTCTATATGAGATATAGAGAAGAAAATTGGTAGGAAAGGAATGAGTCCATAGTTGCTGGATCTAGTACCACTAGAACTCTGGCAAACCAAGTTCATGGCTAGTGACGTTTGGGTCAATGAAACTGGAGCCGTCACGGACGATAATTTTTTGTTGGTGTATAAGCACGACTTACTGGAAACTCCTATGGTTTTTGTTGCGAACATACAAGTGAGATGCCGCAATGCAAAGGTTCCGGGTGCTGCTACAAATGTTTGATAAAATGTTGCACGGTTTCCCGTGAGGTGCTACAAGCATTGGGCTTCCCGTGCCGCCGCAATTTTTGAAATCTTTTTTTTTTTCGTGGATTTTGCCACGATCGCCGGTTTTTTGCAGCGATTTGCCGAAAAATGTTGCCTAACCGCCATTTGTTTGTTGAATTCCTTTTTCTATGAATACGCAATCATTTTGCAGGTTTTGAAACATGTTCTATTTTTTTTCTTTGCATAATTTGTTATGTTGCTATTTTCGAAGCGTCGTGAACCTTTTTTTTACCCGGGTTGTAACATCTTTCTAAAAAAAATTGATAAGGATGTTGCAATAATTTTTTTTTTCTACGCGAGTGTGGTTTTGCTGCAAAGAACGGACGTGCCAGATTAAGACATTTTGATTTTGATGGGCCCGTAAGTCGGTGTTCTGGACCGGAGTTTGGTAGTTGACTGGAGCGAACCGCCATTGAGTCCAGAATTATTTAGTGCAGCTGTAGGTCGGTTCACTTGTTCCACGCGGCCACGCCTTGGCA